>APFE030490090.1:0-10481 GCA_000404065.3 Pinus taeda
TGGATTCTGCAGCAAATGCGCCTATGAAAGCAATCCCTCTTCAACATATCCCTACATTCCACGGTCTTACATTAGAAGACCCGGATGCATTTTTATTTGAATTTGATGTACTGTGTAGGAGATATGATTACACTACCGACCCCCAGAAACTGAAACTATTTCCCTCTACACTAAAATGGGCTGCTTTAAGATGGTTTATGGGATTAGGTGGCGGGGTTATAAATAACTGGGATCAAATGAAAGAATCTTTTCTAAAAAAATATCAGGACTATTGCAGGTCTAGAGAAGTGAAGGACGAAATATTCCAGATGATAGCTAGACCAAATGAAACATTAGAGGAGTATGTGAAACGTTTTCATTATAATCTACAAAGATCTCCTTATGCATCACTGCCTTTACCTGATAATGTGTTAAAAACAACATTAATAAGGGGCGGAGGACCAGAGTCCATCCTGCTGTTCAAAGCCCTGTTGAAAGCTAGGCTACTGTTCCAAATGATGCTGAGAAACAGACTGTCGTTCCAATTGAAAAGGAACAGCAATGGACTGATATCCACGTTAAGATAGAAATGGATGAGATGTTGACCCATGATAAGGAAATTCAAATGGAGACACCACCTTCGGGAGTGATAAGAGTCATGAACTCAAAACAACGCAATAGGAAAATTCAGCTAAAACTCTCGGCCTCCACTGCCACATGGAAAAGAGATCTAAAAATTGTAACCCTACGAAAGGGTTTGAAGCAAGCTCAGCAAGCAACAAAAAAGCTTAGAGAGCAAACGGTCCCTCGAGAAAAGTATGAAGAGCTATAGCAGCAGCTTAGGAACGTCAATCTATCCGAAAGCCAGGCCTTTGAAGGGTGGCGAAGGGAAGAAGAAAAAGTCGCGAAGGTAACTCATAGGTTCGATATAGTTATCAAGCAGATGGATACCTTATGTTCTTTATACAATTACGTCCTAGCATGTAGAGCCCCTGCTAAGAATTATGCCTTTTTTTTAGTGGAACAATATTTGCAATTGAAAATAAAGGCTATTAAAGCAGGTGCTCCTATACAAATTAACATCATCGATGATTTTATAAACTGTTGTAAGCACTACGGGGTAAAAGTTCAGAGACTACTGTGTGAGTTTTATTTGCATAACCTTGTATTAGACAAGGAGACCAAGCTGAACCTTGGCCCTTTCGTTGGGGATATCCAATTACAGGCATTTATTTCATTTGGGGTTAATCAAATTAAATGGATTAAAGCCTATAATTCTTTCCAAAGACAAGAAAACGGATTAGATTTGTGGATAAGAGCTGAGCCTAGGGATCCGGTATAGTTGTGGAGAAAACATACAAACCTCATGAAGACTCCAGGTGTAATTGAAGCATTAGGACCCATGCATGAGGCAATCATTCGACAGGGATTAGAATACTTTTTCTCTATCAAAGACCCTGCCATTGATGCGGCTAAATTTTGATATCAAATCTCTAATCCGAATATCCAACTCAGGGAACCATTTAAGTATGAGAACTTTAAATTAACTGCCAATTTCTTGCACCTCTATGGCGAAGTCATTTTGAGGGCAGGGCCATCCTGGTTAGGATATAGGTTCCGGAGTCTAATTATTTGACACCCTGCACCCAGATACCAAGCCCTGTATGAGATGCCTGAGGGTCAGACATGCCATTTCTTTGAATACCTAGTTACGCATCATGGTTGTAGGCCTTCACATGAGATTCCGTCTCGAGCCTACTCACTCATTGCCTTACACGTCAACTACAATATTTTCATGAGGGCATGAAAAAGGGTAAGCAGGGGGGTGTGTGGAGTACTAAAGAAGGTATGTTTTTGATAATTATTTCAGCATATTTTCATTAGAACTTACAAACCTTTTGCATCATCAACTAGGAAAACGACAAGGAATTGTAATAAAACATGTGAGATTAATATGCAAGATGAAAACACTGACAATTGTCATTTCCTTATGCAGGAAGAAGGAAAAACGAGAAGTTTCCTTTCCAAAGGAAAGGACAAGGATGGGTTCACCGCTATCCCTTTGACAGGAGACCGTATGCAAACAAGGCAAAGCAAATCAAAGCGAATTAGCCCTGAAAAGGAAGCAGAGATATCGGCTCGGCACAGGAAAGAAAAGAAATGACTAAGGACTAACGGTTCGGCGAATCCCTCAAGATCAACGATCCTGAGGGATCGTTGTTTTATCTATTTCTGCACTTAGATATCTCCACCTTCACCCTTATAAAAGGGGAAACACCGTTAGCTCGGGGAAAGAAAAAAAGAAGAGAGGAAAAGGAGTCGTTGTTATGTTTTATTTAAATTCCTTTAAGATCAAAACTTTGATCATCGAGTCTCATTAAGAACTGATCTATTGTAATTTCACTTTATGCATTAATACAAACTTGGTTATTATTTCATCTTTGAGTCTGGAATAACTTCAAGTGGTGTACCCCTAGAAGGTAAGGGCCCAGCCCCGGAGGACACTTGCTCCTGTACCATTACGTTTGGTTTTTGCATGGTTTGCTTATCGACGTTATTTGGTAATCTGATGTGTTTTGTAAGTTTACATCACATGCTCTATTATGATTAATTTATTAAGGTTTCTCAAGACAGAACTATTGTATTGACTCTGCATCGTATCACTGTTCCTTTAGGTGTTGATATAATATTTCTAGTCTTTACAGAATACAGTTGTTGTTTCATTACAGAGCCTTTGTGTTGTGCACTTGTTCATTAACATTACGGAATTCATCTTGGAAGTTATGTTCTTTGTGATTGTTGGATTTATAAACAATGATGTTCTATTTTGAAATGCAGTCGTACTCTTTCTAACTGAGATTGGTAACTGGATCAACTTACTGTTTAAGTGTGTCATGTGTATATATGGTTTTCACGTGCTATTCTATAATTCATCATTAACCAGTGCTGTTCCATTTTGGTGTGTTATCCAATCCGCTCTTAAGAGTGAAGGATTGCTGTTTGATTCCTGTAGATTACGATTAGTGCATTCGATCTTATAGACTAAGGTGTTACTGCTTGTTAGACTTAGTTTATGTTCCATTTCAGGTTTGTTGTTCCATTTCAGGTTTGCTGTTCTATTTCTTAAATTGTTGTTCCATTTCTTATCTGCCGTTTCATTTCTTGTCATTTGTTATTTTGGTGTGAAGAACGATGTTAGGCTATAGTGAGCATTGACATCTATTGTACGGCTCCCAGATCCATGATCTATTCTTTGGTTTCCTTTTCCATCAGTTTCCAAAGGGATGGGTTATTGATACCGAACCCTTAACTGATAAATTGCTTAGTTTTCTGAATGTGTGGTTTAATCTTTTGAAGTAGTTAGCTGTAAACAAGCATCTGTTTACTCTTGTATTTTCAAACACTGTGCTACTAGAATTACTCTGGCAAATGATAGCCTCGGACTGAGATACTCCTTGAAATAACAAAACGTTCCCAGATTGACATATTAATGTGAGGTAATTAGAGGTGAAAAAGACCCTTTTTATAGCTCCACAACCACGTTCTTCTGATCTCTGCGGCTGCGTTACTTTAACAAAGCGGATTAATGTTAGCTCGTCTTCCGTCTGCGGCTATTGATATGAAGTTTCATCATATTTTTATAGGGTTGATTCCTATGCAGCTTTCTCCAATCATCCAATTTGACGGTGTTGCAACAATCTTGCAGCTGCGTTCCTCTGATCTCTGCGGTTGTGTTCTTGCGGCTGCGTTCTTTTGATATCTGCGGCTGCGTTACTTTAACAAAGGGGATTAATTTTAGCTCATCTTCCGTCTACGGCTATTGATCTGAAGTTTCATCATATTTTTGTTTATCTCTGCAGCAGCGTTCTTCCGGCATATTATCTCTGCAGTTGTGTTACTTTAACAAACATCGACATAAGATTATCTTTGCGTCTGCGTTCTTTCATCTGTGGCTTCAGTTCTCAGATCTGCATTATTTTTTATATTTTTTATAATCGGTGATCTTCCGTCTGTCGCTGCGGTTCTCAAATTTGCGTTATTTTTTATATTTTTTATAATCGGCGAAAATAGATCTGTGAGTAAGCCATCTCCAGATCTAGTGGTTCATGAAGCAAGTCGGTGATTTATTTTTTCCTCCTGGGTTCTAGATCTAATCTTCTGCAGATAGATTTAGATCTAGATCTAATCTTCTTTGCTGCTGGGTTCTAGATCTAATCTTCTGCAACTATATCTAAATCTGATCTTTTGCCTTATTTCTCTGTGGCTGGGTCTCGGCTTTCTATGGGCAAATATGGCTCCCAGCTTCGCGAAAATAGCTGTTGGCTCAGTTCTGTCCACTTCTGGAGGGAAAGCTCCTGCCCATATCGTCAGTGATGCCCTAGCTCCCACGGTCCAGGTGGTCCAGGCCTCACTCGACGAGGCTTTGAATTTTTCCAAAAGTTCCCTAATCTACCGGTTCAATGGCTTTTGGCCATGGTTGATAGCTCTCCACAATTGGATCTTGGAGGTATGGAAGCCTGTTATTTCTGATGAAATTAATATCTACCCCTGTGCTAGGGGTTTCTTTATAGTAGATTTTGAAAATCCTAAAAGCGGACAATGTATTCTAGATTTCGGCCCTTGGTTTTGGGAAAACACAGTCCTATTCATGAAGCCATGGAACCCATCATTCGATCCCTCAACAACAGTCAACACTTCAGCACCAGTTTGGGTGAGATTTCCAAGCCTACCCTTGCATCTCTGGAATCTCTCCTCGCTAAAAGCCATTGTAAAGGAAATTGGGAAATTTTACTGTATGTGCCCAGAAACAGAGGAATATGCCAGAACCACCTATGCATGCATCTGTGTGGAAATGGACTTCAGCGCCGAATTCCCAACTGAAATAAACCTAACAAGTAAAGACTATGTGTGGAATCAGAAACTCGATTATGAAAGTGTCCTCCTCAGATGTTGATCTTGCTTTGAGATGGGCCATCTAGCCAAAAATTGCCCAAAATCCGCCCAGAAAAATTCTGCTAGAAAAAACCACCATAGATCTACATGGTGGGAAGGAGCACAACAAGAACACTAGACTATCATCAAAGAAGAATACTCTAGAGAAAACTCTGAATCACAAGAAAGAAACAACTCTCAAGAAAAGCAGGGAGAAAGCCTCGCCCAGCAACAAAAAAGTGAACTCGACAACACCTTAAGCATCAACAGTTATGGGGATTTGGATACCGCACAAATTAAATCTTCATTTAACAGCAAAGCAGATCTCCTAGACCAAACTTCTTCTCCATCTATCTTTAAGACGATGAACACAATAGATCGCGAAGCTAAGACACCAATGTCCCAAGAACCAAAAGAGATGAAGGATATGCAAGATACAGGAAGTTGGAAGACCGTAGAGAAAAAAAAGAAATCTACAACATCAATCTCACCAAGAAATACAAGGAGCCAGACAATTAAAAACTAAGGAAATTATAGGTCCGATAGACCAATTTGGTCTCAGTGGACGTTAACCACTATCATCACTATCATCATCAACATCTCTACCATACTGGGATCAAATTTTAATAGAAGAGTTAAGTTTACTTATGAACCTCAAATATAAAGATTTTTTTTTAATAAAAGGTGAATGGGATATTTATTACTACCTCCACCGAACTAAATATTACATTTTACTCAATATTCCCCCTCACCCTTGCTATTTTTATAGTTGAGTTTGGTTACTTTTAAAGTTCAAATATAAAGAAAAATTACAATAAGAAGTGGATCCCTTGAAGGGAAATATTGGGTAAAATGTAATCTTATAGTATTATATTTTACGCAATATAGCCTAGTAAAAAGTGGATGGAGGTAGGTAGAAATATTAGATAAAATGTAATAATTACATTTTTCTTAATATTTCCCCCACCATGACCAACACAAACATATCCATAAATATTATATCAAACTAAGATAGATCTAGGCTAGTTTAATTTCCCCCTTAAATAGGTTGTATTCCACATGAATATCATGGGCCAATACAATTGATTAGTAAAACCATGGGTTAATACCATGGATCGTTTTTATTTTTTATTATTATTTATTTTTATAGGGTTATTTTTATTTTATATTCATAGACCCAAAATATTGACATTACATTATGTTACACATTTCTAGCATACTATAGACATTAGATCTCAACTCAATGAAGGAATTGCATATATCCCTCATACTAAAAAGTGTTTTTAATTTTTAATTTCAATTCATCTATCTCACTATATAAAGTCTCATGTAAAATAAAAGTGAAAATTGAAGTATTTTATTTATGACCGACATTGATTTTTAAAGTAATGTTATTATTTTATTATGCACAACATCTCTCATCTCTCTCTCTCACACATCACACAGGCACACACATATATATATGATGTAACTTTACATGACAACATGTCCCTGGTGTAAGTTTGTAGAGTGCCTCTAGGCCCAAAAACTATATGTAAAAATTTTACCTTGAAGTAAGATCAAACAAAATTAACCCTCTTGTTGAATTAGAAATAATGAAATTAAATTGTATTATAGAAATTTAAAGATATTTGAGAAACCAAAAAAAAGTATATGGTATTATGTCTTTTGTATTTATAACTAAATAGAACTAAAATAAAATAAAAAAATGTTTTGTTTCATTTTTTTGTTTGTTGTTTGTTTTTCTAAGGCAGGAAACAATCACATAATAAAATTTCAATAGAAATTTACATATAATATTTGGGATGTAGCTATTGGTTTACCACTGAGAAAACTAGGCTAGTAGCAAAACATAAATTTTTAGACCATGTAAAGAATTTCAATAAAATTACAAATCCAAATAGATATCTGCTACTATGACAACTATGTCATGTGTTGTAACTAAAATATATAGGAAAACTGGAACTAATGACTGACATGACAAACATGATGGCAGAAGCTAAGTACTTGGAGAATCCAATTCTAAATAGTATGAAGTGGACCTATTCATCCTCAAAATCGATAATGTATATATTTGCTAACTTATTTTCTAGCGCAAATACCTTCTTATCTAACTTCCAGAGTTGACATTGCACTTCATCCACACTAAATAAAATCTCCTTTTTCTCCTCTAATCTCTCAACCAAAAGTCTACCCATGATGGTCTTCAACTGCTAGTATATGTTCATAGTTTGCATATACTAGGTTTGCCTCTTCGTGACACTACGTGTATTCAAGACCCAATTTCTACTTTGGTACTCAACTTTAGCATTTGAAATAAAATGATGATCTATCCTTACACCATATTATGTTTTTTCAATATCCCTTCTAACTAAATTAAGTTTCTTGAGATAAGATTGAATTGAGATCCACTGTCAAATAATGTATCGACCTTTGTATGTTTTATAATGACCTTGATATAAAAACACTCACTTATTTATTTATCATTTTGAGATTCAACAAGCTTGTTAGAATAACTAGTACTTGCATTAGAAGATATACCTTTCATTCCCATGGTTGTGATTTTAGTTTCATCACCTGAATCAGATCCTAGATCTTGTTGAGTTGTAGCAAAAGTCTTTTGTTTACCCTTGTTATTGAATTTCTTTGGTATCAAATGTAATTTCCAACATTGATCTTAATCATGCCCATATTTTGAACAATGTTTGCAGGTAAGTTTATCTCCCCCTTTCTTAACTATAAGATTCTTCTTGCCTTTTCCTTTAGCTTTCCCCTTTCCTTTGTCTCCATATTTAGAGGGTTTCTTGTTGGAGTCTCGAGGAGCATTATCGCCTCTTGATTCTAAATTAGTAGTGTGAACACATACTTCATCTAGATTGGTGGGATTAAAAATAAGTATGGTATGTCTCAAATAACTATGCAATCCACGTATATATTTAAGGAGAGTGTCTTGTGAGGTCTAATCAACACCCAAGATTAATGCTCTTTTTCTAAATTCTTGTAACTTTGGGCACTCTAGCTTGTCTAAAATTTTGTTAATCGATTATTGATTTTTTCATATAAGCTAATGGATAAAATTTCCTTCTTAATGCAGCTATAAAGTGATTCCAAGAAGAGATCATTTTACCACTTTTCTTCAAATCTTCTTGAGTTTTGGCCTCCCATGAAATAAGAGTTGCACCTTCCAAACAAAGAGAAGCAAGTTGGATGCTTGTGACATCATCATTAATATTTTGGATCCCACAATAAACTTCAATTTGACAAACTCAATTGTCCAACATTTCAACATTTACTTCTCCATTATGTTGGCATTATGATGTATGTATTGTACTTGATGGTAACCCACTTGTAGCAAAACAACTCTCTTGTATATGGTAATTAGATGAATCTACAAAAGAGATATCATATGTGATAGAATGCATGATAAGAGTGTTTTCAAATATGATGAAATGCAGGGCAACTTCAAGGAATAAGTTCAGAAAGCAACTCACTCAGATGATAGATCACAATACTGCAAGTTAATAGCATAGAGTTAGAGATCAGACTACTCAGAATGAAGATAGAGAGGTATACGCAGGTTCACCATTGACCAAGTTGCATATACACACGGGTTCACTGTATACAAGTCATGTATACCACATGCACTTTCACAAAAGGAAAAGCACGTATACCTTGGAAAACTAAATGTTTGGTCCGAAGTATTTGGTCCATAGTATTTTGATCCATGGTATTGGTCCAAGGTATTGGGTCCGAGGTATTGACCCCAGGTATTTGGTCCAAGGTATTGGTCCTAAGTGGTTTTGGTCCATGGTGTTGAGAAAGGTCTAAAACTATAAAAGGAGGAGAAGATCATTAGGCCAAAGTGTGCAAGTATCGAATATCTAATATAGTGTGAGATCTAATATGCAGGTTATTGGCTTATGGCGTCATGTTTGATTTGAACCAAGGAAGAACCTTAACGCTTTATGAAGGATAAGATCTAATGATGTTTCAGGATCTTAAGGCTTGAAGTGAATTATCTTTATGTGGTTTGATCATGTATCTGAATAACTGGCACATGTTGTAGTCTGTAAATATGATGATCTGGTTATGATTGAAGTCTGGAACTGTTGTTATGTTTAAATCATATTTTACATATTTGTACATAGGTTCACTTTAGAAAATGAGCGTATGCACGCTGGTTCTACATATCAAAACAACATATACATCATAAATTTGATTTACAGATCTATACATTGGGTCACTTTGAGGAAAGTGCGTATGTATACAGGTTCAACACATGGAAGTAGCATACACCTTATAAAATATGTTTTAGTTTCTTCTGTTTGTTATTGCAGTGTTCTGGGTTATTGCTTGGGTTCTAGTTACTTTATTCTCGAGACAACATTTTGAATGATTAGAGTGATTGATTGATTCAGTTGTGATTGGTTCAAAAGGAGATTGGTTGATGCAAAAATATTTAATGATTGAATGATGTTGTTGATGAATCCAGTCTGAAAATTTATGAAACGTGGTCCCTGGAAGAAAGGAGAAGGTGGTAGCCTTGTGTAGGCGTGCACCTATGTACTAGTAAACATATCAGCTAGTACAAGAGCTAGGGGGTTGTAGCTCCCTTCCAGTAGAAGCTGGAGAATGAGAGAAGGTTGTAGCCTTCTACAGGTAGAAGCCTACATACTGGTATAAGACTGCATTAGTACAAAATTTGTAAATAGAATTCTCTTATTAAAACAAGACACAGATGATTACAGCAGGTGGTTTTCACCCACATTGGGTTTCCACCTTATATATTGGTGTTCATGTGTGTTTCTTATGGGTGGTGATCTGTTCTATTTTTACTGCACCTGGTTACTGTTTATATGGTTCTGATGCACTGATTAAAGATCAATATATAATCAATTAACTAAATCATAAGTTTGCTGGATATACGCTAGTTTCTCTAAACACAATTGCGTGTACACGCGAGTTCCCTTAACCAAAGTAGCGTATATGAATCTGATTATGGAAATGAAAAATTATTAGTTAGATAATACTGATTCACCGGCCCTCTCAGTATTATTTCCAACAATTGGAATCAGAGCAGGTCCTTCAGGAGAATCTTGATCGCTTGAAGGAAGATCCATCATCATGAGTAATCAAGAAAGTAGGGGATTCATCAGACCGCCAATCTTTGATGGGAGCAACTTCGTTTACTAGAAGGTAATAACCACAACCTACTGTCACACGGAATGAGTCAAGGTTGCAGACAAGATCGACCTTCCTAGTATCTAAAGATATCTAGTGACAAGCAAGCCAATCAAAAACTATCTTTCTCTAAATATTCAATTAAAACAAAGGCATACAAGTGTTTTAGGCCTACCTTCGGTCCAATGCAAGTTTGTGGAAGCCTCGCTCCGTCGATCCAAATGAGCTTCCTTGAAGTATAATTCTACAAACACAAACAAGCAAAAAAATTAAATAGCACCTGAAAAGCCAATGTTATAAAGCATATTCATCATAATGATCAAGGAGATTATGAAACAAACCACATAAGACAATTTGTTGAGAAAAATGAATCTAATTGTATTAATTCA
>APFE030490090.1:18689-32974 GCA_000404065.3 Pinus taeda
TAGCCTTTTCTTTATTATACAATAGGGAGAATGCAATGGGAATTAATATGAATGATCCAATTACTGAAAGTATCTTCTTTCATGCAGGTAAGGACAAAAGTAAGAAGGCGCGGCACTAAACAAGAGTCCCATGAGCAGATAAACGACTGTCCCCCTAATTCCGAATAAAGTCCAGACCAGGACGAGTGAATTGAGGCAGATCATTCCAGGATGAGATCAAGGACTGTCAGTTCAGAAGACGAGGAAGAAAAAAAGAAAGGAGTTAGCTGTTTAACAGATCCCTCAGGATCTTTGATCCTGAGGGATCATTACGTTCAATTATTTTGTTGTTTAGTTAACTCCGCCATTACTTGTATAAGATGGGGCGGCATCAAAGACTTAAGGGACGTCGGGAATATTGTGTATTTTTACTTTCTATTTTATAAACTGCACTATTGGTCATACTCAAACTATCGAGTCTCTTTGAGACTTAGTTTTGCTGTATTATCGTTGATGCTTTAATATAATACATTCGGTGTTAATTTCCTCCTGCATCTAAAGTAAGCTACAGCGGTGCCATTGAGAGCTAAGGGCCCGGCTCCAACAGACACTGGCTGATTGTATCATTACAGTTTGGCTTTGTATGGTTTGTTTACTGTTCTCTATAATTCGATATACGTACATACTGTTTCATACTTGGTTATCAGTAGTTTTCCTTTTGCAAATCTTTGTAATGAGTTTACAGCATATTTCCAGAATTGATCACATAAAAAGTTGTTCACTTTCGTTATAGACTTTATAGGAGGAATGTTTCGGCTGCATATGGTTGAAGTAATGGACTATTGGTAATCGTTTCAGATTATGTTTATATATGATTGACGTTTCCTGTTTATGGTGATTTGCTGTTCCATTTGGTTAACTGTCTACTTGTACAAAAGATTGCCTTTATTTGTATGTAAGTTGGTGCCAAGAATTGAGAGTGTTGAACTCGCGAGATTTAGTTTCTTTACTGTTGTTCCTTTCTATTGTTGTTCCATTTAAGAGTTGCCATTCCATTTCTGAATTACTGTTCCATTATGCTTTCTTGCTGTTCCTTTTTACTTGCATTCCTTGATATTGTGTGGGAGGAGGATCAAGGTTGTCGTGAGACACAACAGACGCTATTATGCTCCCAGATCCATGATCCATACTCTAGTGTCTTTTCCTTTATCAGTTTCTAAAGGGATGGGTTACTGCTTCCGTAACCTTGACTGACAAAGTTGCCAGGTGTGAATTCTTTATGCAGAAGTAATTTAGCATAGCTTAGCATCCATTTACTCTTGTATTCCTTAGATCTATACTATGAAGCATTACTCTCACAAATCGCCTCAAATTGAGATACCCTTCGCAATAACAAAAACGTTCCCGGATTGACTTGTAATGTGAGATAACTAGAGGTGAAAAAGGCCCTTGTTACAGCTCTACATTTTGGCGCCGTTGCCGGGGAAGGGTATAGCCATTTGTTTTTAAAAACAGGGTAGTGTGCGAATCTGCCAGGGGGGAATTGGATTTTAAAAACGGAAGGTAAGAACCTACGTACGAAGCATGTAAAAGCCCTGCTCCACTGTCCGCCTTCCTAGCAGAAATTGATTGGATTTAGTAGTTTAATTGGAGTGCATGACTAAGCAGAAAAAGCCTGAGAAAAATCAGAAGCCTCCATCTAAAGCCGAAAAATCCAAGGGGTCGGTGACCCTTGGGCGAACGACCTTCATAGACGAAATCTATAAGAAATCCGAATCTCAGCCATCAGTAGGTTATAGGAAAACTAATTCTAAAGAGCCTACTAGTTCCCTTCAGGCCTCAGAATCACCATCTGAAGCCTTTGCTAAGGTGCACAGTCAAACAGAGGAACAAGACTTTCAAGAAATCGAAAATCTGACTCCTGGACTGCTGCACGAAGGGAACCTTAGTAACCTTTGCGAAGGAGAAGGAGAGACAGGGGAAATCGGGGAACCTAGATCTCCAATTAAGCCAAACCAGCCTTTAAGTAGCCCGGATCAAGGAAGCGCTGCAAGAATTCTTGTTGAAGGAATTCATTCACCTCAGATAGTGGGGACCATCATTATCCCTGATAAAGGGAGTGCTGTCAAAACAATTCCCGTTGAGACTACCCCCACTCAACTGAGGAACACTCTCTTAGAAATTCCTGAAGACTACTGGCATATATTCGATCCCATGGCACAGAATCAGCCAAATACCCAGACCTCCACATTGCAATATCCTATAGTAGACTCTGTAGCGAATGCACCCATGAAAGCCATCCCCCTCCAGCATATTCCCACATTCCATGGCCTTACGTCGGAGGATCCGGATGCATTCTTGTTCGAATTTGATGTATTATGTAGAGGATACGATTACACCACCGATCCCCAGAAATTAAAATTATTCCCCTCCACATTAAAAGGGGCCGCCTTGAGATGGTTTATGGGTTTAGGTGGTGGGGTTATTAACAATTGGGATCAAATGAAAGAAGCCTTTTTAAAGAAATATCAGGATTATTGTAGGTCAAGAGAGCTAAAAGATGAAAATTTTCAAATGTCAGCCAAACCAAACGAAACTCTAGAAGAATATATAGAACGTTTCCAATATAACTTGCAAAGATCTCCATATGCATCGTTGCCCCTGCCGGACAATGTATTGAAAACCACATTAATCAGAGGTATGAAAGAGAAATAGATTGAAACGTTGAATATTATGGGGAAAGGAGACATTTATCAGGAAAATTTCGCTGACATCATTGATCTGTGTATCAGGAGCTCAAGAGGCAGCACAAGGATAAAACCAGTAGAATATGATCGCTTTACCAGAGATCACAGAACATCAACAGAGGGAGTAACACGGGTGGAACTTGGAAATTTGCTAGAAAATTTTAAAACTGATATCATGGGAACATTGACTACACAGCTTGATATTGTGCATGCTAAGCAGAAGCAAGCAGAGGTGGAACAAAATCTAGCAATCTTCTGTCCTCGATGCAGGAAGAAACACAGCCACAAGGAATGCCCGCTCGATACAGTTCAAACATGTGCTATCTATACCAAGGACCACCTGACTGAAATTTGCCCCTCACTTCCTGGTTTAAAGGCAGTATACAAAGAAGCAGAAGAGGAGCCAGAATCAGCATATTTTATTAACCAGCGTCGCCAGTGGCAACCAAGGCAATCTGGTATGTTTTCAGACCCCTCTTCTTCTTTTCAACCCCCGCAGTTTAATGCTCAGCAATAGAATATGTGGCAAAACCAGTCTCAACACCCATATTCGAATTGGTCACCTAAAATGTTCCCTACTCCGAATCCTTGGATGAACCAATCTGGTTGGCCAAACTTCCCATATCCCCCACCATACTGGCAGAATAATGCATATCCTCCGCAATGGACCCCTCCTACCTCGCAAGGTTCACCCTGGCAGACAAACTGGCCAAGATCAACATATCAATCGCCAGGATCAGTTCCGCTCCCTCAACCAACTCTGTCAGCCTTACAACAAAATCCCTAGCCTAACTTGAGACCGCAGCTCCCAGCCCAACCCAACCCTAATCCAAATAATAGACCAGTTCAATCTCTCCAAATTACAGAATCCCCAGAGATTGAACCGGATCTGCAGGAGTGCAATGATCTCGAGTTAAGATCTGGGTGAATAATAGAAACCGAGGGACATAGAACAACTCACATTGAAGATCAGTTGCCTATAACACAGCCGTTACAAGAGGAAGATGTAAGTAAAGACCAAGCCCATCAGCAAATAATTACATCTCCTCCACCTTTCCCAGAACGATTGGCCATCCCGCGACCAACGCAATACCCGAATTTCGATATTCTGGGAGAACTTCAAAACTTGTATATAAGAATTCATTTCCTTCAAGCTATACAGGATATCCCCATATATACAAAAATCATAAAAGACCTGTGTAGCAGAAAAATAAAAAGAAATGTAACCCCTAACCCAAAAGTCCAGGTAGTCGGCACCTTATCTGACCTCCTATCAGGGAAAGAGACATCAGTCAAATATGAGGACCCTGGAAACCCAATTTTCACTGCTCAAATCTGTGGGCAGACCTTGACCAACGTTCTAGTTGATCTAGGGGCTGCAATTAACATCCTGACAACATCAACGTGCCAGAAACTCAGAATTACATCGGTAGAACCTACTTCCACTTTGTTAGAACTAGCCGACCGATCAGTAATAAGACCAGAAGGCACCTTGTATGATATTATGGTTTCAGTGGACTCCTGGTAATACCCGACCGATTTCCTAATAATTAATCCAAAAACCCGACTAGATGGACATCCGCTAATTCTAGGTAGACCATGGCTCGCTACTGTTGACGCCTATATTGGTTGCCGGCAGGGAAACATGACTATAACCAGAGGGCCGGATATTAAAAATATAATCTTATACCCTCCAGCGCAGCCAAGCATCACACCTCAAACATCACTAACCAATCTCCGCCCTACCTCATATAGCACTGAGAATATTAGACCCCCATTAACAGTCCAGGAAGCGCTAGATTTTAAAGATCAAACCGAAGATGACGCCATCAATAAATTCATTAATCAAACTGAATCCACATCGTATGCACACTGTTGTATGATAAAAGCGGCATTTGACAATGAATTAGAGGAGGATTCCCTGAAAAATGGACACGACCAAATCATACCGGTGACTTCTGTCACTAATAGCAAAGTAGTACAAATTGAACCGGGGAAAACTTTAAATATTAACGCTAATCTGACACCAGAGCAAGAGACAAAACTCATCCAACTATTACGAAAGTATCAGGAGGCATTTGCATGGGACTATCCCGATATGAAAGGGATTGATCCCCAGCTATGCACACATCGTATTTACATCGAAAAAGATGCAAGGCCTGTTCGTCAACCGCAAAGAAGACTCAACCCCCACTTAAAATACATTGTAAAAGATGAGATTCAGAAACTCCTAGACATTAATTTTATTTATCATATTTCTGACAGCAAATGGGTCTCCCCACTTGTGGTAGTACCTAAAAAGAACGGTAAATGGAGGATCTGTGTCGATTATAGAGAATTAAACAAAGCTACACAAAAAGATCATTTCCATCTCCCATTCATAGATCAGGTACTGGACACCTTAGCAGGCAAGAAATTATTTTCTTTCTTGGATGGCTTCAGCGGATACAATCAGATTCAGATTGCCCCTGAAGACCAGGATAAGACTACCTTTACTTGCCCCTGGGGAACGTTCGCTTATCGAGTCTTACCCTTTGGATTATGTAATTCTCGGGCTACATTCCAAAGGGTTGTTCTTAGCATCTTTGCAGATTTAATCAATGATGGATTGGAGGTCTACATGGACGACTTCACGCCATATGGAGATGACTTTGATCCAGCCCTGGATACTCTCGAAAAACTCCTAGAACGCTGCATCGCCACCAGGCTTTGCTTAAGTCACGAAAAGTGTTACATGATCATGACCAAAGGGCTCATACTGGGACACTATATCTCAGTAGCTGGTATTCAGGTAGACCCGGCTAAAATTCAAATACTTTTGCTTATTCCAACCCGCACTAATCAAACAGAGGTACGCAGTTTCCTTGGTTTTTCTGGGTATTATAGACGATTCATACAACATTATTCACATATTGTTGCACCTTTACATGCATTAACTGGAAATGTTGACTTCTTATGGACAGAAAAATGTGATCGAGCCTTCAAAGAACTAAAGAAGTTGGTATCTACAGCTCCAGTCCTCCGAGGACCTAATTGGAATTTACCATTCCAAATTTCAACCGACGCTTCAGACACAGCAATCGGTGCAGTTTTGGGCCAAGAAGAAGATAAAAGACCATACGCTATCTATTACATCAGCAAAAATTTGGCCCCGGCTGAATTAAATTATACGGTCACCGAAAAAGAGTTCTTAGCTGTGATACACGCTATTAATAAATTTATACACTATATTACGGGCTATCCCGTTATTTTATATACAGACCATTCTGCTATCAAGTATTTAGCAAATAAACCTGTTACAAATGGAAGAATAACCAGGTGGTTGATCCTATTGCAGGAGTTTGATATTTCGATCAGAGATCGGCCAGGGAAGGAGAACCCGGTAGCTGATTTTCTTTCAAGAATACCAAAATCAATTGAAACAGTAGCAGTCGAGGACCAATTTCCAGATGAACACCTATTTGCTATTGCTGTTCAGACTCCCTGGTACGGTGATGTTTCTAACTATCTTGCAGTTGGTAAAATTCCAAAACATTTAACTCCCAATGAACGAAAACAGATTGTTCAGAAAAGCAACCGATTTTCCTGGGTTGGGGGCTATTTGTTTCACACAGGTGCAGATATGGAAATCATAAGGTGTATTCGGGAGGACGAAATCTTTGATATCTTGAAAGCCTGGCACGATGGGCCATGTGGAGGACATTTCTCCGAATGAAGAATAGCACACAAAGTATTACAAACGGGGTATTACTGGCCTACAATTTTCAAAGACGCGAAAAACTTTGTCCAGGCCTGTGATAGCTGTCAGCATGCAGGACGACCTGGTCCGGCAGACGAAATGCCTTTGCGGCCTCAACTAGTGATCGAACCTTTCGAACGCTGGGCTCTGGACTTCGTCGGACCCATCAACCCACCATCAAACCAAAGAACCTATATTTTGGTGGCAACTAAATACGTTACCAAATGGGTGGAAGCGGAGGCATTGCCTAGAGCTACAGAAGATTCGGTAATACAATTCTTGCTCCATTTGTTTGTACGTTATGGTCTCCCAAGGGAAGTAATTACAGACGGAGGACCACAATTTGTGGGACATAAATTAGCTGCAACGCTCAATAACTATCATGTTCAGCACAAGATTACTACCCCATACCATCCACAGGCAAACGGGCAAGTGGAGAGCAGCAATAGGGTAATAGAGTCCATTTTGACAAAAACTGTTGCCTCACATCGCCGTGATTGGGCCGCCCGGTTACCCGAAGCACTGTGGGCTTATCGAACCACATGGAGGAGCACCACCGGCTACTCACCATACCACTTGATGTTCAGAAAGTAGCCCATTTTTCCTATAGAATTCGAGATCCAAACGCTGCGAACTGCCCAAGAAGTCGGATTGGATTTAAGTGAAGCACAGAAAAATCGATTACAGCAAATTAATGAGTTAGATGAAATAAGGGTCTTTGCATTACAAAATACAGCACTTATTCAACAGCAGAGAGCCAAGTGGCACGATGCGCTCATCAAAGACAAGATATTTCATGAAGGAGACTCGGCTCTGTTATATGATTCTAGATTTCAGGATTTCCCGGGGAAGCTTCAGACTCGTTGGTTGGGACCATACGAGATTCGAAAAGTCCATGACAATGGGACCCTTACTCTGATTACAATCGATGGGTCCGGATATACATTTAAGGTAAACGGCCACCGAGTTCGTCTGTACCACAAACCTCTCACTCGGGAGTCTTTTTGTCAGCAGCTACGCCAGGACACTAATATCACGATCATGGGCGAGGAAGCAAAAACTTCCTCCCCTTTAGATCAGTAAGAAATTCATCCCTTACCACATTTTGCATATAAAATTGTAAATTCTGTATATATGGGTTTTTGCCGTTCCTTTTCAAAAGGAACAACACTTGTGTGTTTTGCCGTTCCTTCTCAAAAGGAACAGCTCTTGTGTGTTTTTCCGTTCCTTTTCAAAAGGAACATCACTTCTTAATTTTTGTCGTTCCTTTTCAAAAGGAACAACACTTGCGTGTTTTGCTGTTCCTTTACAAAAGGAACAGCTCTTGTGTGTTTTGTCGTTCCTTTTCAAAAGGAACAACACTTGTGTGTTTTGCCGTTCCTTTTCAAAAGGAACAACACTTCTTGATTTTTTCCGTTCCTTTTCAAAAGGAACAACACTTGCGTGTTTTGTCGTTCCTTTTCAAAAGGAACAGCTCTTGTGTGTTTTGCCATTCCTTTTCAAAAGGAACAACACTTCTTGGTTTTTGCCGTTCCTTTTCAAAAGGAACAACACTTGTGTGTTTTGACGTTCCTTTTAAAAAGGAACAGCCCTTGTGTGTTTTTTCCGTTCCTTTTCAAAACGAACAACACTTCTTGGTTTTTGCCGTTCCTTTTCAAAAGGAACAACACTTGTGTGTTTTTCCATTCCTTTCCAAAAGGAACCGCTCTTGTGTCTTTCGCCGTTCCTTTACAAAAGGAACAACACTTTTTGGTTTTTGCCGTTCCTTTTCAAAAAAGGAACAACACTTCTGTGTTTTTGCTGATTCACTCCGCTCAGATGAAGGATGTGATGTCCATTCTCTTTCCAAAGCCATAAAGAGCAGCTATATACTTATGCCATGATCATAAAAGCCAAGACATACCGAGATCAGCATATCATAAATCGCTATTTTTAACAGCCCTAGTATTGATGCAACAGCAAAGGAAGGATTCATACACTCATTATTCTGACTGTCATAGTCTCACCTTCTCTGCCTTATTGGAAATCTTTATCATGTTGAACCCCTGCAATTTTCCCCTATTATTACTTGGAAATAAGAACAGAAGATTTATATTCTCCTATTGGGATAACAAGACTTCTTCCGCCATTCCCACTCTTAAGGAGGGCTCAACCACCCTTATGTGTAATTACACAAGAGCAAAAGCGAAATAAAAAGAAAAATTATCTGTCAAATGCAGGATAGGGGGTTTCATTAAAGAACCAGCCTACTATGATCATAAGATTGGAAGCGAAGTGGCATTCCCATCAATGGCCACCACACCAGGGAAATGGTCCAACGGGTTCGCTATGTGAACAAACCTTGGAACAAGGGGTCTCATTACGAGCCAGCCTACCCACGTTTCGCGCCTCTCTGGTGAATGGCATCATGGTTATCTGGTTACCGAGCCAGCATGATGACTTGCATTTTGACAAGAATTGCTCTTCAACAATACACAAAGGATAATGGTTCCAGGGTGAAACAAACAACTCTGCCAAGGTTATGAACACTTGTCGGCAGCAGAGCTCTGTTAATGGTATCGGAGTCATAATACTCACACCAATTAGGATCATATTAAAATACTTCTTTTCTATCCTCGTAATAATTACATCTTACACGTCGCATAAATACCTATCACCCCCAATCATGGCAAAGGCATCGACTATGACTACCGCAGGCTTTATATGAGCGCCAGATGTCCTATCCTCCTGTCTTGCATCACATCACACAGGCTTATGCAAAACGCGATCTATCCTTCGCCTCGATATCGGTATTTCTTTATCTAATCTGAAAACATGGCAAATCTCCATATGCTGCTTCTTTATGACTTGGTGACGGGATGGCGGCCCTTCCTCTATTTGACGGCTTGGACAGCCTATCATATTGCGTGGGGGGGGGGGGGGCCTCATTACTCTGCCGGCCATGTGTTAGCTCATCATTCGGAAATGATATGATACGAAGGTACGATATGGGTTAACGGCATACTCCGCTGAGGGACCCACGACTGTTCCAGCCAGCACTGAAGGACAAAATGTCATTCCATCTGGTATGGAACAGCAGAATTCCACCCCTATTAACAATAAGGAACAACCTGCTGTTCCAAATAGCCCAGTGGGACCAACCGCTGTTCCAATCAAGACCGAACCACAAGACGACATTCCATTCACAGAGGGGCCATCATACCCCTTCATTCATGTTAAGAAAGAAAGGGAAAGAAAAGCAGTTCAAACCGAGGCACCCAGGCAGCAAAACAGGAAGATCCAGGTGAGACTCCCTACCTCTGAAAAATCATGGAGAATGGATCCAAAAACTAAGGCATTGCACCACGAGATGAAGCAGGCCCGACAGGAGGCTGACCAGCTAAGGGAACAAAGGATCCCTCGGGAAAAATACGAGGAGTTGCAGCAGGAAATTGAGCAGTTAAGGGAACAAATGATCCCCCGGGAAAAACATGAAGAACTGCAGCAGCAACTATGGAACATGAGTCAATCAGAAAGTCAGGCCTTTGAAGGATGACAGAAGGAACAGGAGAAGGTTGCCAAGGTAACACGTCGACTAGACACTGTTATTAAACAATTGGACACTGTATGTTCGCTGTATGATTATGTTTTGACTTGCAGAGCCCCTGCAAAGAATTATGCTTTATTTCTCCTTGAAAGGTATTTAAGACTGAAGATAAAAGCCGTCAGGGCAGGTGCCCCCATTCAGATTAATACTGTCAATGATTTTATTGATTGTTGTAAACACTATGGGGTTAAGGTCCAGTGGTCCCTATGTGAGTTCTATCTACACAATATGGTGCTGGAGCAGGAAACCGATCTAAACCCTGGCCCTTTTGTGGGAGATGTACAACTACAAGCCTTCGTTTCGTTTGGGGTCAAT
This sequence comes from Pinus taeda, assembly GCA_000404065.3. NCBI lineage: Eukaryota > Viridiplantae > Streptophyta > Pinopsida > Pinales > Pinaceae > Pinus > Pinus taeda. The sequence goes on from APFE030490090.1 coordinate 29,056, forward strand.
CAGTTGAAGTGGCTCAAGGCCTACAATGCCTTCCAGAGGCAGGAGAACAACCTAGATCTATGGCTCAGGGCCAAACCTAGAGACCCCATTCAACTATGGCAATCACACAAACGCCTTATGAGAACCCCAGGTGTCATGGAACTGCTAGGGCCCATGCATGAGGGTTTGATCCGAAATAGCTTGGAATACTTTCTGGCTATTAAGGATTCTGCCCTGGAGTCTGCCAAATTCCGCTATCGGGTTTCTTCCCCAAGCATTCAGCTCAGGGAGCCATTCAAGTACGAGAATTTTGAGTTGGCGGCTGAACGGTTGGCCCTTTACGGCCAGCACATCCTGCGTGCTGGGCCGTCTTGGTTAGGATACCGGTTCCGTAGCCCAATTATTTGGCATCCTGCACCTGGGTACCAAGCCTTGTACGATATGCCTGCAGATCAATTGGACCAATTCTTCAATAATTTGGTTGCTCACCATGGTTGCAGGCCTCCTCACGAAGTGCCCTCTCCCGCCTATTCTCTTACAGCTCTCCATGTTAATTATAACGTTTTCATGAGGCCATGAAACAGAGTAAGTCGAGGGGTCTGTAGAGCATTGGAAAGGTATGTTTTAATGCTTAACTTAGTGGTGTTTTGAGAAATAGTTGTAACCTTTTCTTTATTATACAATAGGGAGAATGCAATGAGAATGAATATAAATGATCCAATCACTAAAAGTATCTTCTTTCATGTAGGAAAGGACAAAAGTAAGAAGGCGCGGTGCTAAACAAGAGTCCCATGAGCAGATAACGGCTGTCCCCCTAATTCCGAATAAATTCCAGACCAGGGCAAGTAAATTAAGGTAGATCAATCCAGGATGAGATGAAGGATTGTCAGTTCGGAAGACTAGGAAGAAAAAAGAAAGGAGTTAACTGTTTAACAGATCCCTCAGGATCTTTGATCCTGAGGGATCGTTACGTTCAATTATTTTGTTGTTTAGTTAACTCCGCCATTACTTGTATAATAAGGGGCAGCATCAAAGACTTAGGGGACGTCTGGATATCTTGTATTTTTACTTTCTGTTTTATAAGCTGCACTATTGGTTATACTCAGACTATCGAGTCTCTTTGAGACTTAGTTTTGTTGTACTATCATTGATGCGTTAATATAATATATTTGGTGTTATTTCCCCTTTGCATCTGAAGTAAGTTACGGCAGTGTGCCATTGAGAGCTAAGGGCCCGGCTCCAACGGACACTGGCTGATTGTATCATTACAGTTTGGCTTCGTATGGTTTGTTTACTGTTTTCTATAATCTGATACACGTACATGCTGTCCCATACTTGTTTATCAGTAGTTTTCCTTTTGTAAATCTTTGTAACGAGTTACAGCATATTTCCAGAATTGATCACATAACATTGTTCTAAGTTGTTCACTTCCGTTACAAACTTTATAGGTGGAATGTTTCAGTTACATATGGTTGAAGTAATGGACTACTGGTAATCGCTTCAGATTATGTTTGTATATGATTGACGTTTCATGTTTATGGTGATTTGTTGTTCCATTTGATTAACTGTCTACTTGTATAAAAGATTGCTCTTTATTTGTATGTAAGTTGATGCCAAGAATTAAGAGTGTTGAACTCGCGAGATTTAGTTTCTTTACTGCTGTTCCTTTTTATTGTTGTTCCATTTCTGAATTGTTGTTCCATTCTGTTTTCTTGCTGTTCCTTTTACTTGCATTCATTGATATTGTGTGGGAGGAGGATCGAGGCTGTCGCGAGACACAACAGACGCTATTATGCTCCCAGATCCATGATCCATACTCTAATTTCTTTTCCTTTATCAGTTTTTAAAGGGATGGGTTACTGCTTCCGTACCCTTGACTGACAAAGTTGCCATGTGTGAATTCTTTATGCAGAAGTAATTTAGCATAGCTTAGAGTCCATTTACTCTTGTATCTCTTAGATCTATACTACAAAGCATTACTCTGACAAATCGCCTCAAATTGAGATACCCTTCGTAATAACAAAAACGTTCCCGGATTGACTTGTAATGTGAGATAACTAGAGGTGAAAAAGGCCCTTGTTACAGCTCTACATTATGTTAAGTCGAAGTTCTCCCAATTTGAATATGACCATAAACTAATCTTTCTTCAAAAATAATTGAAAAATGAAACACACTAATGGCTTTTCTTTTGGCTACAACATTAATTCTAACTTGAGGTTTGAGACACTAGTTTTGCTTGTGGATTAGGCTTGCTTATACATGTTTAATTCATAGGTATTCAAAAAACTAGAAGCCTTTTTGTTAATGGCTTCATGTATCATTCCTCCACATGGTTCTTGATTATGTATGAAACATGCATCTATCCTTTGAATAGTAGCTAAGAAAGGGACAGTCAAAATCGATGCAATGATATTGTGATGCACCATCAAAATAATCTGATAATATATGTGCATCTATTGTTGTAAATATTATGATAATCCTCAAACCTAGTCTCTTGATAAGGCATCTTTTGAGACATGAAAAAAATAAAGTATATTCTTAAGCCATGCTTGTGCCTATATTTTTCAGTTAAAGGATGATACCATTTTTTACATATAATCCTAGATAGAGTGCTCATGAAAGTACGATGTTTTTTATTCAATTCATGATTCAAATTTTTGGTGGTAAGGAATAATTGTCATCCTTTAACAATTTTCAAGGTTCCTATTTTTAAGAAGGAAAAGACATATCAATCCCGTACAGTGCTCCATGAGTCTCCTTGAATTTCACCATCGTGGGCTTAAAAATAAACATTTTCATAGCTATTTTCTCGGTTGTTTCACTATGGAAATCAAAATATCGATAAACTATTGGCCATGGTTAAGAATGGGAGCACACTATGTCGTAGAGAATGCCACTGATTCCATATATAACTCAAAAATAGTTAGTGGCCCTTATAGACAACGTTTGTTTGGGATTATTTTTCAGAAGACATTCTTAATTATGTGATTTGTCTCCAAAATAGTGCCAAATTCGACTCCATTTCTCCAGGGAAAAGCCAAATTCCTTGTATAGTAGTAGAGATCATTAGCTATAGAAAACACTATGCTTGAATTATGGATCTAAGTGATGCGTAAGAGATATAGAAAGTGACTACTGTAACAAGGAAACCAATTGGTTAAGAATGTAGAGAATGGATATGATAATGAGGATTCCTCGAATGATAGGGAGAAACCTTATACTACCATTGTCAATCATGACAAGGGAAATGAAATTCCCTTTGCCACTCATGAGCTACATTGAGAAGGTAGAAAATCATGCATTTTTATCAAATATAACCATCTTGAATAGAATTTTTGCATAGAAGGTGATGACATTGATAGCGGAGAGCCACTGGAAGATATTACTAGAAAATAAACACATTGAGAGTGGTACCTTAGAAGTATGCACACACAAATAAATGATTGTGGATAGAGATAAGGGAATTTCAAATATGTAGACAAATGTAACCATGGTAGTGATGTTCAATAAATAGAAATAAACACATAATAGTAGACAAAATGCCAAACCTGGTAAGGAAGATGTGAAAAGATCTAAAGAGTGCCCAAGTCTAAGGCTAGTGACTTAAATCGATGACTTTGATTCCAATGTCTCATTTTAAACCAAAAACAAAGAATATATATGCATTGCATTTGATTAGACTAATATAAATATAAGTACAATGTATACAACCATTGGCTTTCTCTTTCGAGGTCTCTTTAACTCCTCATGATGGTTCATATTGTACACCATAATCTTTGCACATTAAGTTTTAACAAAATTTAATTTTAAAACCATAACCAAAGCAATTACCAAATTAATATACATACTCTAATTCATTCAAAAATTATTTTATAAACTCCTAAAAAATACACATTCTTAATATTATTTAATCACAATTATACTAGATAATAACATCAAA
>APFE030490090.1:44638-59370 GCA_000404065.3 Pinus taeda
CCTCGGAGAGATCTTTCCAACGGGCTATCGTGCGCATAAAATGGAGATCGTATGCCAAAGTTACGACCCCGAGAAGTTGATGTACCAATTTACCCAAACGGGGCCCATAGTTTGGCGTTTCATCTTCTAGGGTTAGGTTTTGGAATGTTAAGGGTTTTCGATTGTTTCTCAACAATAAATAGGCCTTCGAGCCTCATTGTAACATAGAATTCAAAGGCATGTAGCCACCACATCTCTTCTCAGAGATAAGCTACCATCGCCCTAGCTGGTTTATTTCCATTACTGTTTGTAAGCATATTTCAGTATTTTCCATTAATGAAATGAAGTATTATTTCCGCTGCATCTTTGTGTATATGGTTATCTCTATATTTTATTGCATTCCTGTTTAAATCTGGATCACATTTAAAGCTTCAGTAAAAGGAAAAGAGGAACTCAATGAATCAAGACATATTTCAGAAGAAGAGGAGGTGAACTTTGTCAAGAATCTTCAACGGGTAAGAGGTAAACTACCTTTCAAATGTTTTTCTTGTGGTAGAGTCGGTCATTATGTTGCCAAATGTCCTCTTAAATATAAATATGATAAAGGTAATGAAACTACAAAATGGAATAGAAAGAAAAGTGTAAGTAAAAAGAGCTACTATACTCATGAAGATAGCGATGGTTTATCAAATAGTGATGAAGATAAAAATACTAATGGCTATAGACTTTTGATGGCTTATGAAGATGATGATTGTCTGGATGCTTTAGATGAAGATGACCTTTATGAAGAAATCTATAAAATCAAAATCTATTTAGAAGAAAAGAATATGATTATAGATACCTTGACATACCAACTCGCTGAAAGAGAAAAACATAATGAAAAACTAGAATGTGAAATTGTGGGTCTAAGAAAGGATCTTTAGAAAACAAAAGCTCTTAATCTTAGATTTCCTAAAGGATCAGAAACCTTAAATGAAATTATCAAAGTGCAGAGCTCTCCTCTGATAAAGACAGGTCTTGGATATCTGAAGAAACATCTCAATCACAGAAGTTGTCAACCTTCACTAAAAGCTATCGTGATGCAGCAAAGAGCAGTGAACAGTTTGACAATTGTCAGCAAAGGCATACAACAAATCACCAGGTGAATCAGGCTCAATTTACTTCAAGGATGAACAAAATCCACAATCAACCTCAGGTAAATCATACTCAATTTGCTTCAAAGAATATCAATCAACAAGTTAGTATGAGGAACTTCAACTACAATCAATAAGTCAGTAGATTTGATAATCGTTGGAACTTCTTTAATGGTCAATGTTTCTCATGTCATAATTTTGGACACAAAGCCACTCAATGTGTTTCTTACAAAACTATCATGACTAGAGAAGCATGAAATCAAAGGAATGTGAAAGGGATCAAGAAATGTTCCTATAATAACTTTTCTCTTCTTGAAAATGAAATAGAATGCTCAATCTGTAACAACTTTGGCCATGAAGAATCTGAATGCAGGAGTAAATTTTGGCAAAAGCCCAAAAAGAGAAAACTCCATTAAATCCAAAAATATGGAGAAAGAAAGAACCAAAAACATAAAGATGTGGTATAGCCTTGTATGCAGAAGGACAAGAAAACTAGTGGTACATCAACAGTGGATGCTCAAAACACATGACAGGTGACAGAGAAAAACTACACTCATATAATGCCTTAGAAAAGGAAAAGAGTGTCTCATTTGGAAACAACACTCATGCTGTCACAAAAGTTAAAGGCTTTGTTTTCTTGAAAGAAAAAGTTAAAGCTGGGAATGTTATGTATGTTGATAGCTCAAAGCATAATCTGTTGAGTGTGACTCAAATGTTTGATCAAGGAAATGTAGTGTTTTGATCAAATGGATGTGTTGTTCGTGAGCTTGATACAAGAGAAACCATGATTAAAGGGACAAGAACTCCAAACAACCTATACATACTCAAGCGAAGACAACAACAGTGCTCTAAGAAAAAATGATGAAAACTGGCTATGGCACAAAAGACTATGACATCTAAAATTTTCTCAAATAAGAAAAGCATGCAGATTCCAGGTTGTTCATGATCTTCCAAATATCAAAATTCCTAAAAATACTATATGCAAATCATGTCAATTCAGTAAGAAAACCAGATCTCAATTCATCGAAAAGGAAGGGTGAGCTAGTAAGCCTCTTGAACTTGTTCATACTAATTTATGTGGTCCATCAAGGAAAAAGTCAGCTCGTGGAGAAGAATACTTTATATTGTTCATTGATGATTTTTCCAGAATGTGTTGGATAGGTATTCTAAACCATAAATATGAAGAATTGGAAAAGTTCAAAGCCTTCAAAGCTTTGGCTGAAAATGAATCAAATCGCAAAATCAAATCCCTCAGATCTGATCGAGGAGGGGAATTTACCTCAAACGAATTCTTTGAATTTTGTGAACAACATTGAATAAAAAGGTAGTTCTCCACCACAAGGACTCCTCAACAAAATGGAGTGGTAGAAAGGATGAACAAAACTATTCATTAAATGGCTCGTGTTATGCTAGATGAATCTGGAACTCCTACAACCTTTTGTGGTGAAGGTGCATTCATTGTTGTCACTATTCTCAATCAAGAAAATGTTCGGGTAAACAACACTCAAACTCCACATGAACTTTAGTATGGTAAGACTCCTACTGTAAAATACTTCAAAGTTTTTGGAAGCAAATGTTACATCAAAAGGACTAATGAAAAACTTGGTAAGTTTGAACCCAGAGTAGATGAAGGTGTTCTTCTTAGCTACTCTTCCCAAAGTAAAGGATATAAATTTTACAATAAAAGACATGGAAAAATTATTGAAAGTATTGATGTTGTGGTTGATGAAGCATGCAAGAATCCAAAACAGATAAAAAACGAAAATTATGACAATGAAGAAGATGAGGACCATTTTCCCACATCAAATCACACTGATTCTGAAGAAGAAAGCAATGAAGCACCAGAAGAAGAGATAACGATAGAAGAAAAGACTCCATCCAAGTATGTTCAGAAAAATCATCCAGAAGCTCAAATCTTAGGAGAAAAAGGGGCAGGTGTGCAGACTAGAAGAACCATTGCCGAAGCTTCAAGCTATCTAGCATTACTATCTTCCACTGAACCTCAAAATGTAAATGAAGCATGCAGAGATGAATGTTGGTTCAAGGACATGAATGATGAACTTGAGCAAATTGAAAAGAATAATACTTGGGAATTAGTTCCTAGAGCTCATGTCAATAAGAATATCATAGGAACTAAATGGATATTAAAAAACAAGTTGAACGAAAATGGAAAAGTTATTAGAAACAAGGCCAGACTTGTTTGTAAAGGATATGCTCAACAAGAAGGTATAGACTTTAAAGCAACTTTTGCACATGTTGCTAGACTTGAAGCCATCAGAATATTTCTTGGTCTTTCTAGTTTTCAGAAATTAAAAGTATACCAAATGGATGCAAAATCTGCCTTTCTTAATGGAGACTTAGAAGAAGAAGTCTATATTGAACAACCAGAAGGATTCATTCTTGGAAATGATGCAAAACTTGTATGAAAACTCAGGAAAGCTCTCTATGGTCTAAAACAGGCTCCGAATTGCCGTCTTGACAAATATCTCCACCAACAGGGTTTTTCAAAGGGGTCAGTAGATAGTAATCTATATACAAAGATGGACATTGATAAATTACTAATAATTGTTGTGTATGTTGATGATATCATTTTTGGTAGCAACGAAGAATCCATGAGTTAGAATTTTTCTTCAGTGATGCAGCAAGAATTTGAAATTTCCTTGCTTGGCGAGCTTACCTACTTTCTTGGTCTACAACTTCAGCAAAATAAAGATGGTATTTTTCTCTCACAAACCAAATATCTCAAACAGATCTTGAAAAGTACGGCATGGAAGATTCTAAACTAGTATGTACTCCAATGGTAACAGGATGTAGTCTCAACTCAAATGATGAATCTGTAGTGGTACATCAACGAACTTACAAATCCATGATTGGCAGTCTGCTTTATATAAGTGGCACCCGACCAGACATCATACATGTAGTGTGAAAAGTTTGAAGATTCCAAGCAAATCCAAAGGAATCTCACCTTCAGGAAGTTAAAAGGATCTTCAAATATCTTCAAGGAACACAGAACTTTGGTTTATGGTATCCTAGAGATACTGATCTTACACTTCATGATATATAGGTGAAGATTGGGCAGGAAGCGTTGATGACAGAAAAAGCACTAGTGATGGTGCATTCTATATGGGTTCCAGGTTAGTGTCTTGGTTCAGAAAGAAACAAAGCTCAATTGCATTATTTACCTCTGAAGCAGAATATGTGGCTGTTGCATCTTACTGCACACAATTACTTTGGATGATGCAAACCTTGCAAGATAGTCATATCACATGTACTCCACCAATCTCCATTCTAAGTGATAATACAAGTGCCATCAGTATTTCAAAGAATCTAGTAATGCACTCCAAGATCAAGCACATACCCATCAAATATCATTTCCTATGTGAATAAGTGTTAGAGCAAAAAGTCAAATTGGAGTATGTTCCCTCCAAAGAACAGGTTGTTGGTATATTCACTCAACCACTGCCCAGAGAGACATTTGAATATATCAGAGAAAAGCTGGGAGTAGTTTCTGCATCATCCTGCTGTTAAATCCTATTTTCAGAGAAAGGTGATTATATGCGAGTCTCATGATGTGTAGTCGCATACATACGTGAGTTTCTATGGACACAGTCACGTATATGTTGGTTTGAAGAAAAACAATGGGCCAGACTTGGGAAAAGGGGGGTTTGCTATGGTTTTGTCAATTATTTTCTCTATTTGATGGTGATTTCAATCTTCTGTTATAATGGTCCTCATAATGTTGTTGATCACTTGATGTTTATCTGATTGATGATGATGCTTTGATATCTCTTACTAACATATGCAATGATCAGATATGACAGTGAACAGGTGGCACAGGTTCACGGGGAGAACATGGTTGATGATATTTTGGGAACTAATGACGGACATATATAGGTTGCTAGTCCAAATTCTATTGACAAATGCTGCTGATGATAATTGTTTATGACTATCATGGTCTTGTTTAAGACATTTTGTCTCTATTATAAATGTCATGTATATCATTCAATGTAAAGGTCATATCAAGACTCATGATGTAATAATTAGTCTCTCTCTGTTGTAGTATTTTGATGATTCCCTTTTGGTCATATGATGTAATTTGTACCCCCACTATGCATGGGAAGGATGATGTAATATTTCAGTCATGTATAAACAATTGGTATATCCCCACTTGGTTGGGTGGATGAGTCAAATTTGGTATATCCCCACTTGGTTGGGAGATGGATGCATGTATGAGTCATTGATGATAGGAAGTTCATTTGTGTATAGAGTCATGTTCTTCTTTTAGAACATCTTTTTGTAGACTTTTCTTATGCTCAGGGGGAGCATGAACTTGATCATGGGAGCTCAATCAGCACTACAGCATATCAAAGAATTCATCACTTAGGAGGAGCATGACCCTTTTCTCTTGATGTCAAAGGGGGAGAGTGACTTGGTGTGGTTGTTGCCATCAAGTCCAAAGGGGGATATTGTTGGTATTATGATGTATGTATTGTACTTGATGGTAACCCACTTGTAGAAGAAAAACTCTCATGTATATGGTGACTAGATGAATCTACAGAAGAGATATTAGATGTGATAGAATGCATGATAGGAGTGTTTTCAAATATGATGAAATGCAGGGTATCTTCAAGGAATAAATTCATAAAGAAACTCACTCAGATGACAGATCACAGTACTGCGGGTTAACAGCACAGAGTTACAGATCAGACTACTCAGAATGAAGAAAGAGAGGTATACCCAGGTTCACCATTGACCAAGCCATGTATACACACGGGTTCACTACATACAAGTTGCGTATACGTACACATGCACTTTCACAAAAGGAAAAGTGCGTATACCTTGGAAAACTAAATGTTTGATCCAAAGTATTTGGTCCATGGTATTGGTCCAAGGTACTGGGTCCGAGGTATTGACCCCAGGTATTTGGTCCAAGGTATTGGTCCTAAGCGGTTTTGGTCCATGGTATTGAGAAAAGTCTAAAACTATAAAAGGAGGAGAAGATCATTAGGCCAAAGTGTGCAAGTATCGAATATCTGATATAGTGTGAGCTCTAATATGTAGGTTATTGGCTTATGGTGTCGTGTTTGATTTGAACCAAGGAAGAACCTTAGCGCTTGATGAAGGATAAGATCTAATGATGTTTCAGGATCTTAAGGCTTGAAGTGAATTATCTTTATGTGGTTTGATCATGTATCTGAATAACTGGTGCATGTTGTAGTCTATAAATATGATGATCTGGGTATGGTTGCAGTCTGGAACTGTTGTTATGTTTAAATAATCTTTTACAGATCTGTACACAGGTTCACTTTAGAAAAGGAGCATATACACGTTGGTTCTGCATATCAAAACAGAGTATACATCATAAATTTGATTTGCAGATATGTACATTGGTTCACTTTGAGGAAAGCGCGTATGCGCGTAGGTTCGACACATGGAAGGAACATACACCTTATAAAATATGTTTTCGTGGCTTCTATTTGCTGTTGCAGTGTTCTGGGTTATTACTTGGGTTCTAGTTACTGTATTATTGAGACATCATTCCAAATGATCAGAGTGATTGATTGATTCAGTTGTGGTTGGTTCAAAAGGAGATTGGTTAGATAATACTGATTCACCCCCCCTCTCAGTATTATTTCCAACACATTATACATTGGCAATTCAAACTTGATATCAAGCTTAAGCAAAGGCGACTTAGCATGTCCTCTTGGATATGTTGGAGGAATTGACCTAAGTGAAGGAGGTGAATATGGAGGTGAAGGAGGAGGAGTAGGTGGAGGCTTTTCCCCATTACCATCGTCATCTTTTGGTTATTAGAACTTTCTCATTACAACCCTGTTGTTATTTCATTATACAACACTTTCACCATCTCAATCAAATCAAAGAAATATTTTCTAAAATATCTATCATCCTGAAACATCAATTATTGTCCTTGTCTTTCTTCATGTGCCATGATTTGTGGAGAATGTGATCTTCATGAGAAAACTTGACTGTTAGGTTCTTCAAGTGATCATTCTCTGAGTCTTCTCAATATATACATTGTAAACATTCAAAAACCTTGCAAAATTTGTCCACCTTCAAAAGAAAGGACCATGCTCTAATACCAAACTGATCTAAAAATGAAAGTGAAGGTTTCATTTAACAACTTTCAAGCTAGTTTATGTCCTTTAGGAAATGTATTTTGGTTGCAAAAGTACACAAACTTAAGTTAATTTCCAAAAATTGTAACAGTTAAAAGAGGACAAAAGTGCAACATCAAACACAAGAAAATTGATAACGAAGTCCATGTATCTTGGGATACATCCCCAGCTCCAGCTTCTAGTGTTGACTACTTTATTTTATGCTCAAATTCTCAAAACAAGATTTAATTTGTAAAAACAACACTACCATTATGTCCAGAATTCTAAAAAATCCCCATCTAGGGAGTTGTTGGTAGCTCCCCTTTTTATAAATAAACAAGCTAAGGAACTCATTAGGATTCAAATTTTTATTATAGCTAAGAGACCATTGAGTTGAAGAACTTATGATTGTTATTTTAATGATGTATTTGACATTTCTGGAATGATAATGAGAAGTTCTCTTTTGATCCAGCACTAAGTTACTTCAGAGAGTTGAAGCTCTTGTGTTAGGGCCCAAATCTAGCAGTAGAGGCCCCTCTCATGTATCTATATTTCTTCTAGCCTAGAATTTTGATTAGTTGTTGCTGTTGAGTAGAAGCTTATTCATATTTTTGTTAGCTTTAGAAGGTTGATTATTTTTCACTTATTCATATTTGTATTAGCTTAGAAGGCTAATTAGTTGTCGCAGTTTAGTAGAGTAAAACTCATAAAAGAAATTGTGATTGTGACCCCTATCTCGTCTCCCTAATGGGAGCATGATTAGAGGACCCCACCATCACAACCCAAAAACAGAGTGTGATTTCATGTTCACTACCTAGATCAAGTTCTTGGCATTAGTTAGATAGTTTTCCAAATTCAAATCATCTTTTCCACATTTACTTGTAATATTTTGGAAATGAAAAGAGGAACATGTGCATGTGTTATTGCAGGTTTGTTGGATCTGTAGGCAAGGAATGCTTTCACCAAGTCTATATAGGAAATCTCCATCCTTTTTTTATGCATGCCAACCCATGGTATTAATCTCTATTTTTCGGTCACCGTGATCAACCATATTAGCCAAAATCTAGCCTTCTGGAAGTGTTGGGCCTGGCTAGGTGTGTTGAGCACCTTCCCTACATTCCCCACTTCTTTCATAAAATTTTCCATCACTTCACCCTATAATTCTTACCCTCTAAACCCTCTTAGCCAATTTCCTGTAGCATTTCAAGACATCCTGTAGGAGTTACAGGAATCATGTAGAAACATCTTGTAGCACACCTACAACAATGTGTTTTGACCCTATTTTGACCTGCAATGATAGCATAGCTTAGTTTAGGAGTAGGTTGGCCCTTCAGCTTGGACTCCATGACTAGAAGTACCACCTGGGCCATTCCCTTCATTCCTTTTCCTTTCCTACAATGTCAAATAACATTAGTTATTTCATTTTGAATTTAGGAATTAGAAATTTACTTAATCTGCAAGTGTAAATTAGTTAGTTAATGCAAGCCTATGACATACATTTTGTCACATTAATTACTGAGGGGCAAATATTATAAATGGATTGTCATTTTGTAGGAGTTTGATTTGGAATTCATCAAATCCAAATCAAATAAATCTCTAGTTTTTGTCGAGCTTCTTTGCGACCTTCCCTCTACCGATATCGATTCAACAACGGAGCCATCAATTTCGGATGAGTCTTTATTTCTAATTTTGTCATCTGACTCATGGTATGGAGATATATTGATCTATCTCCGGAACTGGAATGTTTCGGATTGTAGTCCTATGACATACATTTTGTCACGTCAATTGCTAGGGGGAAAATATTCGAAATGGATTGTCATTTTGCAAGAGTTTGAGTTGGAATTCATCAAATCCAAATCAAAGAGATATCTAGTTTTTGTCGAGCTTCTTTACGACCTTCCCTCTACCGATATTGATTCAACAACGAAACCATCAATTCTGCATGAGTCTCTGTTTATGATTTCGTCATGTGACCCATGGTATGGAGATATACTAATCCATCTCCAGAACCAAACTTTTCGGCCTGATACCTCTCGCTCGCAACAACGACTCATACGATACCAAGCCAAAGATTATCTAATCATTGATGACACTCTTTAATTTCATGGTATTGATATGATTTTATGGAGGAGCCTCACCCATGAGAAAGCTGAGAAAGTTTTGAATGATTCCCATTCTGGTGCTTATGGTGGACATTTATCTGGTTATGCTACCGTACAGAAGATTCTCCATGTTGGTTAATTTTGGCCAACCATATTCAATAATTGCATTATTGTTGTCAGAAGTTGTCATGCATGGCAGATCTTTGACCGTAAGACTCGATTACCACCTGCAACACTACATCTTATTGTCGTTGTTGGACCATTTGAAAAATGGGGCATTGATTTAAGGACATGTAACCCTACCTCGGTCGAGGGGCATGGGTATATTATTGTCGTCGTGGACTATTTTATGAAATGGACCGAGGCCATGCCTACATTAAACAATAGTGGTGAGACGACTACTCTTTTTTTCTTTAACCATGTGGTTGCACAATTTGGTGTACTAGAATCTATAGTTACAGATCATGGTTCGCATTTTCGTAGCCATATGATGACTGAATTGACTGCCAAGTTAGGAATTTCCCCTGATAGTTCTACTCTTTATTATCCACAAGCTAATGGAAAATTTGAAGCTATCAACAAAATCCTTAAGCAAATGCTTCAACGAATGATAGGAGTTCATAAATGAAATTGCAAGCTAATCATATACTCGGCTTTGTGGGCTTACCAAACCTTGGTGAGAAATGAAACTGGATTCACACCTTTTCAATTAGTGTATGGATGTGGAGGAAATCTTGCCTGTACAATGTGAAATTTCATCATTAAAACTCACGATTGACCTGTTACCTGACACTTCTGATGAAGAAGCACATTTCTTATAACTCATCCATCTCGATGAAACACGTCATGAAGCCGCATTGGCTAACAAAGTACATAAGAAACAAATAAAGGCGCAATATGACTGAAATGTCAAGCCTCATATTTTCTAAAAAGGAGACCTGGTCTTGCTTTATGATTAGGAAGATGATAAACTAGGAGTAGGGAAATTTGAACCACTATGGATGGGCCCCTATATTGTCAAGCATGTTTTGGCGAAAGGCGCTCATGAGTTAGTTGATTATGATAATATTCTATTGTCGCAGCCCCGAAACGAGTTGTATTTGAAATGTTACTATGCCTCATTTTGCATAGTAATAAACATTGTATATATGCTTTGATTGCATGTGTGTGTTACAGTGTGACTTTTAGAGTTTTTATGTGGTTAAGTGATCTGCTTTGAATTTGTTGCAGATGTCGAAATCTTTGGAACCATTTGTTGGTTATACCGATGGTGCTAGTCATAGTACACATAACCTATCTTCTGTAGCATGGGCCATATTCACTCCAAGTGGCGAGTTAGTTATTTTTCAAGGGATTTGTATCGGTCATTCTACAAACAATATCGTTGAGTATAGCGCATTGATCGAACTCCTCTATGATGCCATTTCGCTTGGCATTCGCCAAATCATCATTAGGATGGACTCAAAACTTCTCATACTGCAACCTACAAATGTTTATACCATTTGAAATCCAACTATTTATCATATGTTCCTTAGAGTTCATCTCTTGGAAAGACATTTTGATTACATGGAATATCAACTTTCCAAGAACTTTAACACATTGACTGATTCATTAGCAAACTATGTGTTAAACAAACATTTATGACACATGTAAAAGTAAATTTCCAATTCACATCAATAGTTTAATAGGATAACACATAACCATATAAAAACACTGAAAGTAAAATATATAAATGTTTAAACGATTTTACAAAATTTGTGTCCAAGACATGTTGGTCATTTGACCTCAAAACTGAAAATGCATATAGAAAAACATCCTAAGTAGACCTAATGATTCTCATGATAACAGGTCACAGCCTGAGCTATCTTGCGCAATAGCCTCATCCAACAGCTAGGTACACCAACAATATGGCGTTGCAGCTGTTGGTGCACTAAGATGTATTTTTACAAGCAATCTTAATTCCTACATTAATTGTAAACCCAAGGTAAACCTTTTTATCTCAAGAGTGTTAGCACAATCTATGTAGTGAATTCAAAGGTTAACTAAAGGTAAATCGTTGCAATCACTAATAAATATATTTTCAACTTAAGTCACAGAAATCCTAAACAAATAAATAAGGGAAAAATAACTCTGAAATAACGCTTTACACACTCTAGAATTTCGTTTACTTATTCCAAAATTAAATGAGTTTTAATGTGACGGCAAAGAATCACACTTGGAAAACTTCAAATAGAATTAAATCTAACTCGCTCGATCAAGAAAACGAACTGTAACAACTGAACAACAATGTTAATCTATCACAAATCAGAATTGAAAGACAAATCCTAATTGATCAACAATCTCGTTTGAATGACAATTCTCAATTGAACAACAATCTCGATTGAACGACAATTCTTAATTGAACGACAATGAAGCAAACACGATAAATGACTTCTAAACAACAACTGTTTTCTGTCAGCAGACTATGGAAATTAATTGACACTATCTCTAAGATCTATGGTATCATAACTTAGAAGGAACAACAATCTACTCTGAAACTAATATAACCAATCAAATCAAAGCATTATTCAGATACATCACACGACTAAGTATGAATCGAAATGAACATCAATATAAATTGAAATCGCCAATCCTCACGATAGGAGAAATAATATTAACTTAATATTAACAATCAATAAATATTCAAATGGAAATATTATAACACAAGAAAGCAATATAACTTCTCTTGACCGGGCCCAGAGTCGCCAGAAGTCTCCACTAAGGAATGCTCAGAATATAAGTGAAGATCAAATGCGATCTTTCATTAATATGAGTAACGAGATTACAACATCACTAAGATAACACTAGGATATGTCTAGAAAAGAATGATTATACATTACATAAGTATGAACTGAACTTTGTTTTTCGTTCGGCCTTATATATAATAGTAAGAGACAAAACTAGATAAAAACGAATCCTCGCGATCAGGGGATCCTGAGGATTTTGCAATACATAATATGACTCTGTCATGAAATATTATTGGTCTGCCTGGTCTCTGGTTGCCTTACCTGCATCGGAAGTTGTCTTTCACTTTTATGGCCCGGTGCTACTTTGTCAAATGAACGAAAATTGACCAATTCGCGTACTCTGCACACAAGGATAGTAAAAAGTCAGTTTCTGTTGCCATATTTATCGAAATTGTTACCAAGTTCGTTTATCCAACTTTAGTTGTAATTTCATTTATTTCATTTCATAAATAGAGATAATCGTGTAAGGATAAATATGAAATAAAGCAACTACTAAGGAGAAAATATACCTTTTTCTTGACCCAACGTACTCTCTATCTTACCTTGTTTCATGTCCTCATGCAATTAAATAGTTGATCTATAGCTGAGTTAGGGAGTAGGAAGAATATACCTCCTCCTTATAATGTCTGAAGCCATTTTTCTTCTTTAATATAATAAAATCCTGGGTAACATCCTAATCCTTCAATGTGTAATCAAAACAATACTTATCTAGAGGATACCATATGATTGGAGTCCTATACCAACATCCTATCCATTCAAGTCCCATATTCAAAATCATATTATTGTATTTATAGAAATGAGAGGAGGTGGATTTAAAGTTCTGATATCCAAATGGTTCTCAATTTCTAACAGTAATGCTGGAGGATTCCCAACTTTGCCTAGCTGTAGATAATGCTTCCTCCTTAATCTCTTGGAAATACTCATTTCCAACTTGTACAACATCTTTATGGAATGGCCCCAATTGGCCTATAATACCAGCTCGTTTCATGAATTTATTGTGTTTACTCAAGAGCTACAGGGGTTTGGTTGGTTACCCTCTCACCCATAGGTCAATTCCTTATTCATGCCTCCTAAAAGTATTGTTGGCCTTGGCCCACTTGAGTTGATTAGTAGCAAAAGAGAGAAATGCCTAGAGTTGCACATCCCCTATAAAGGGGCCAGGGCTATTGTTCCTGTCGTCTTCCAAAAAGAAATTGTGTGTATATGGCTCCCAAAGGAGGCATTGTACCTGCTCGTTCTGTTCTCTAAATCATTTGACAAAATCTGGAGTGGTTTTGATTTCCACAGGCTTACCAGCCTTATTAGATTTGGATTTTAGCAGTAGGAACCTTTCTAGGAGGTATAGGGCATAATTTGTAGCAAGGGCTCTACCTGACAAGGTGTTTGAATAGAGAGAGAAGAAAATTTCCAACTTCTCTTTAGCCTTCTATAATTTCTCTCGTTCTTTCTCAACCTTTTTATGTTCAGCCCTGAACTGAGCAAAGGTTTCATCCTTAGTTATAGTTAGTGCCGCAAACTTTTTCTTTAATTCTTAATGTATCTTTAGGGGCACTACCTCCTCCTTGTATTGAGCTAATTCCTACTACGCCTTTTGTAATTCTTTCTATAGTCTGCAAATAAATGCTTCCCTAATTAAGGGAGTATAGGAAGGTGTTTCTTTGGTTTGGGTTTCTTCTTCCTGGGTCTCCATGGGATCGGTCTGAACAGTAGCTTCAACTACCTCTCGAATCATGCAATGATTAATTGGAATGTCCTCTTCATCATTTGTTTGAATAGTAGTATCCATGGTAGGGTGGTCCGTTTGGGTCTCCCATGAGAAAACACAGGGGTCCTTGGTTTTCATTTCAACATCTTCTACAAGGCACGGCTAAAAGATCCTCAGTTTGGGCCTTAACATTCCTTCCAGAAAAATGATTTGTTTCTGTGCCTGTGGTCTCTTTTTCTACTTTCAAATTCTTGGCTCTAATGGCCTCCTTTAACCACTACCTTAGTTTCCCAATTATTCGCTTCTGTTTCCTATACTTCTTAAGTACCTTTATGAGCATGTCCCTGTAGGACTTCTTTATCCCATGACTTCCAACCAATGATGGGTTAACTGCATTATCCTCTAGTTCCTATACAGGTGGTAATGTGTCGGCATCATAGAGGGTTCCATCTGGAACTATATCTCCCGAGGGAGCTTCATCTTCTAACTCTACCTTATCATGGATTTCTCTTTCAGGAGACCCTAATACAACACTGTCTCCTGCACAATTTTCATCCTCCGGATTTTATTCTAGATAGGCCTCATCCTCATGGGACTTAGAAAAAATAGTGTTACCTGGTTTATTTTCATCTAGCAGGGTTTCATTTACAGGGTTTTCTTTAGCTGGGGGGTCCACTGGACCGGTGTCTGCTGCCTGATTTCCTCCTTTAGTGACATCTTCTTCATGTATCTCCGCTTCAAGGGGTTTTCCACAAAAGGAATTGGTTCCCTCTATTCTTCCACGAAATCAGTGCATGGTAGGTTTTGCTCACGACCAAGGTTTTCAGCAGGGGTAGACTAGTTGGGGATACAATTCTGTTCCTCAACATCCCTGGATTGTTCTTTACCTTCTCCAAATATCCCCATGTTTT
>APFE030490091.1:0-13820 GCA_000404065.3 Pinus taeda
GTCGCTTTCTTCAATAATGTTTCCCTACTTTTCCTTTATTTTATTTGAGTTCAATCCATTTCCCCTATATCAAAGACTTATCATGGAAAATTTTACTATCCTTGGAATGAATCGAATGTGTGCTATAGTTGAGCGATCTTGAAATTTTGTATTTTTACCTAGGATTATCCTTGAGTGGGACATCTTCCTACACCATCCCATTCTCGTTGTGTAAGGAATTTGAACCAACTATATGGTGATGCAATCGTGCACCATTGCAACAAGTGGGCTGCGCTTCCTCTCATACAATTTGTTGGGTGCCCTTGAAGGACCAATGTGGTGTCCCAAGGGGATATTTCTTGCCCTAGGGTTGCAATCTCACAAGATAATCTATGCTGATTATAACAATATTCGAATCAGAGATGATATACAGTATATAATGGTGATGATTATAACAATATGATGATATACAGTATATAATGGTGCTGATTATAATAATATTCCAAACAGAGATGATATACAGTATATAATGACGTAACCAGGTAGTAGTTTTCATAATATAATAATAGTTCACATTTCTTTCAATTCTAACAGTTACCCTTAGGGCTATTGACCAATAGTTCAGATTGCCTAACAGTCACGACAATGATATTATTGAAAGCACAACAAGTATAACATTCCACCAAGAGTTCATACAAAGGAACCAATTTACAAATCCAATATATCCTGTAGCTTAAATTTCTTAATCTAATACTAATGTATCAATCAGCCCTTGTTGCCTTATTCTGCTGTCCTAACCTAGCAAATGGATGTATTCCCTTACTGTATTTCCAAGAGTACTCTGTTGCCCTACTATGGCCTTGCTTTTGCAGAAGATAGGCACCCAGGTGAATTATTAACTGGACCACAGTCGGCCCTGACCCTGAGGCTGCCTTTTTCTTCCAGTAAAGGTACTGATCAAACAGATGAGGATTTTTGTGCCCTAATTGTTATTGGCTGAATCTCATACAAACCCTTTGCTTATGGAGTAAGGGCCTTGCTACCCTATGTAAGACCTTGGTATCTTAGAGGAGACTCCTGCTGCCTTAATTTCCTTCAATCAATAGTTCAGAGGTCAGATGGACCACAAGAATCCACAAAGAAAGTCTTGCTGTTGCAGAATCAGACCTTTGGTGACCAAGCAAACCATAGAAAAGACCTTCGTTGTTCTAATGTTTGTTGAACAAGAAAAACCATAGGGAAATCTCGTCTTTGCTTGCCAAACCAGATAAGAAATGTCTCAAGATGTGGATTGCAATAGAAATGAGAAAAGAGAGAAGATTAGCTAGGGTGGAATCTCTCACCACTAAAACTAATTAAAGAGAGAGGATTAACTAGGGCGGAATCACATCCACCTAGGTCCAAAAGTTAAAACTAATTAACAAAAAAAGGGTCTTAAAATCCTCATAGCCGCAACTCAAAATAAATAAAGATATTCCAATCCAAATCAGTGATGATAAAATGGTTCCATCTCTTCTTTATTTATAGATTCCTCATGGGGCTCTCTGTTCCTTAATCTAATGTGAGGGGTTATTAGTGTAGCCACCAATTTTTGCTTATTTGCTCCAACTACCCCAAATTTACCCAATGTTGCCCCAGAACATTGGATAATAGGTTTCCCTCTTTATCAAAGACTATAGCCTATAAGGTTGGATAGGATTGCACATTTGGGTATTGTACAATATTTCCTTCAATTCTCAAGAATGAAAAACTTCCTTCGATACTTACAATTGCCATAGTGAGAAAACCAACACCCTTTAGTTCTTGTAGCCCAATAACCAACATGCTGGTTGGAGATGTCACCATGTAATAGTCACTGCTTCCATTCACTGGCCTGTAGTTCAATCTTGGGTCAAAAGTACAAATATGTGCTACTGCTAAAGAAAGTTCTTCTTTTAGACATGCATTTTCAACCTCCATTTTTCTTGTTCTAACAATTTCATCATTATCACATCCTTTATCAATCATCTATGGTTATATTCCTTACCAGAATTTATAGAACCATCTTCATTTGGGACTGAATGATAACTACTTTTAGATGAAGAGAATGAGTTTTTCACATGCAGATTATGATCAACCTTAGGCAATGGCCCTACTAAGGCTTTTGGAGCCAAACATGCTAGATCTGCATCATTAATGCCAATCAAGTTGATGTCAAATAACCCCATATCTGCTAAGACATCCTGAGGAGTATGTGCAAGCAGACATTTTAAGGGTTGTCCTGGTCTGATCACTTTAGTCTTTCTTATTCTATCCATCTATTCTATCCCTTGGCCTACTTGCCTTATATGGAGTTTTGTCAATGTCCTCCTTCTAGCCACCTCTATAAAGCAGTCCTGATATGCTGCACCAATTTTGCTACTCAGTTCAACAAATATCTCATCCTTCTGGCTTTGTGGAGTCTTCTATTCTTCTTGCCAAACACAATTTGCATCAACCCATTGACCTTGTAATTGCCTTAGACCAAAGTTCAAGGTACCAATTTCTTACCTAATGGCTTGCACATTCCATTTTGCTGGAAGGATCTGTTTTTTCAGGGAATCCCACCCTTGATCCAGAATTTTATTATGTTCTTGAATTTTCTCAATGTGGCCAAATGATTCTTTCATGTCACACAACATGTCTTTCTTCCTGTAAAATCATACTCTTGTGTTCAAATATATTTTGTACCTGGTTTATCTTCTCATCAATTTGTTTTAACCTTAGTCTTTGTCCAACATTATTCATTGGGGTAGTTGTATCTTTGTAGCTTTCATGTTTTGCCTCAACATTTCTTACAAGATTTTCTAGACCTTTCTCCATTATGATTGGTCTAATTTCGGGATTTCAAACAACTAGATTATGTATTACTAGACAAGCTTGCTTCTGCATTAGGTGCATTGAATGGTGTTCCTCCATAACTTCAACCCACTTGCATTTCCTCAAACATGAGCAGAATATTGACCACCTCCCCTTTGGCTTAGTCTCTTTTACTGTTGCATCCCCTATTTGCAACACAATCAATCATAAATTGTACAATTACCTTAGCTCCATTTTCAATAATATGCCTTAGCAGTATCTCTAGTTGTGTCTCTTCATATTTAAGAATTTGAAGATATGTAAGCATATGAAAAGAGTTAGGAAGGATGTTTATTTGATGATTGCCAATATTTAACTCCTCCAGCATCCCAGGATTTCCGATAGATAGTGAGAGCTTTTCTAAGTTAGCAAAATTGCTGCCAACATTAAGCTTAACAAGATTTGTGGCAAGGCACAAACTCTCTGGTATCAATTCCATTTTGTTGGAGCTTACATCAAGTTCTTGAAAATGGGTTAAAGAACCCATGGTTGACGGAAGGCTCTTTATTATGTTATAGTGCTATGTTAAGGCTTGTAATGATTCAAGCTTGCCAATAGCTTTATGCAGAGCTTTGAGTTGATTGTATTATGCTCGAAGCTCAACAACATATTGATCAATTGTATATGGTAGCTCTTCAATTTCATTTGACTCAATACTCATTCTTTTCAAATTGCTAAGTTTTCTAACAGACTCGGGAAATGATTAAAGCTGTTTTGAACTCAAGTCCAAGGATACAATCCGAGAAAGCTTTCCAACTGAAGTAGGTAGAGTCTATAAGTGATTGCCATGCAAGTCTAGATCGGTTAGATTGGTCAACTCACCAATGGAATCTAGAAGATTCATTAACTTATTTGCATGAGTATCTCGTTTCTTTAACTTGGAAAACCCTTCAATTTTCCTGGGAAGGGTCACCATCCTGTTTTCAAACAAAATGATTTCAGTAAGATTATTAAGCTTTCCAATTGAGTCAGACAACCATTCAACTTGGTCCATCAATCTTCCTTGAATATCCAACTTCTTAGCACCTTCCCTGGCATTTATCTCAATAAGGCTGGCAAGCTTTATTAAACTAAGCTTTTGTCCCCCTTCAACATCTATCTTGTCTATAATCAGTCCCGCAAAAATCTTGTTTTCTACTTTGGCTGCTACAAAATTCATTTTACCTTGTTCGACATTCTCCTCCCCTTTAGATCCACTCATGACAGAGTACCTGTTAACAAGTGTTGGATTGCCAATTTCCCTAGAATCCATAACGACATGAATGTCTCCATGTGGTCAACATCATTCGCATCACCTTGACGGAGCTAGTTTCAAGTGAAATTGAAATTTCTTCTAAAACATTGCCTATAAGGGTTGAGATTGATAGAAGGAACATTTTGGGACTTTTCCACATAAAAACCACGACAGGTTAGGAGGATACTATGGATGCAAACAACATCTCTAAAGAAGGGAGTGGGAGAAGAAGGATCTACCCCTTTCTAGATCAAATTTGTGGGACTCAGTGCAATTAAAGGCAACACAACATCAATTCCTAGTAGGGGAAGATACAAATATTCTTCTTTTAAAATAGTGGAAACAATGCCCTTAATGGAGGAGGGTATTATTCTTTTCAAAAAACCAATAAGTGTGATAGATCCCAACTCCTTTAGCAGTACTAGGTTGTTGGTGGAGAAGACTTCTCAGGGCATCATGCGCTTCCTTTCTCATGCAAGAGTCTCTTTTCCTTACCAAGGAAAATCGATGAGTATTAACCTAGTGTACTTTGTCCAGATTCCAAATATGTATTGTGTTTGTAATTTGTCCTTTTGTATTTTATATTTCATATGTCATCCACCTCATTGTAAGTATCTCATAAGTGACTCGGTTGAAGATGATCTTTCTCTTTCAAATGAGTGAGGGCCCTTCAAAAGCCCTCATTTCACTTCTATTCCAACCCTCCATTGACCCATGAGCTATAATCACTTTTCTCCATAAGCCTTCATTCCTTGTCATTCTCCGCATACTTTTTGTTGATAAAGCTTGTTCACATAGATGAAAATTCTTTAATCGCTACCCTCCTTGTGGTTTTGCAAACTTTTTCCTCTTAAACAATGGTATTCCTTTCCTTTCTCTTTTTCTTGTCCTGAGGAAGTGTTGTAGTGGCTGCAACCACCCTCCAAAATTTTGGCTCGCATGCAAATTTCGGAGCCTACGGTGGATCCTGTGATCGATCGTTCCTTGGTAACTTATTGGTAAGCTAATTATCTCAAGCCCCCCTCCTTGATATTAAGAGTTGTTCATGTTCTCATCTTTATGTAGCATATGTCATCCTTGGGCATGGGGATTATTGTTGTTTCATGCAAAGGGAAGTTTGTTGTGCTTCAAGGGGAAATCTTTGAGCATATGGGTCGTTCTCATCACATAGATATGTCTCGCTCTCACTTCACGCACTCTTGTCACAAAGGTTTTTGCATCAAGTGAAGTATGTTTTTATATGTTCTGGATGGTCTATGTTGTATCACCAAGTGTTTGAGTGTGTGATCGTAGTCAAAGTTCTACTATTCACATCAGTTCCACTGATCCACACTTAGCCAAATTCCGGAGTTCCTTAGAAACTTAGCTTCATCCAGCTTTCCGGAATCGCACGCGTCGCATCTGCAACCTCAAGCTTTTCCCCTTTGTCTGTTGCAACTGTGCAATGTGCAGAAACCCCAGCCTCCCTTGGTATCCAAAACTGCACAATGATTTCCTCTAGTGTCCTTCCCTCAGCTGAAACTCATTGTTTCCAGAAACTGTACAGTGTTGTCCCTCAACTGCCCAGTCTACCTTGCATCCAAAAACTGCACAGAGGTGTTCTCCCAGGACCCCATCCTGCATCACTATCTTGCATCCCAAAACTGCACAGTGTTGTCCCCAGCTGTCCAGTCTGCCTTGCATCCAGAAATTGCACATAGGTGTCCTCCCAGGACCTCATCCTAGCAGCAGCCATTGCCCGCTGAAACTGCGTAGATGTGTCTCTTAGTGACCACAAGGAAAGATGAAATGCTAGATGACTCTCAAGGAGTTGTGGAGAAAGACCAAGGAACCGAGTTATGATAAACGATCAGGACTGCATGAAAACTTTGTCGGATGCATAACCCTTTGGAGGGTAAGTATGGTAAGTAAAGTACACCTTTTTGAAATACATCTCTTAGTGTAGCTTGAAGGACTGCTTATCATTGTCATATCATTCTCTCTTCAATAACATGCATGTTGGCAAACACTGAAAGCCATTTTGTACCTTTCCTTTACATGCCTTGCTCCCTTTCGCTTGTTGGACCAACTATCGTCTTTGGCATATTGATTGCTTTGTCATGCTTGCAATCTTGTTCTAGTGATTTTGAAGGTTTGTCTTCATGTGTTGGGTTGTCTTCGCTATGTCAACATTTGTTGTACTCACACACAAAGTTGTAAGCACTGTCGCGAAAGTGTGTCGTCACGGTCGTCCGAAGGTCTATCTCAAGTGTCGCACTTGTCGCTCTTAGCCCAAGTACAGTCTCACCAAGGGCATGTTTTGTCTTGTTGTACTGGTGGTCTGTGACGTCTTGTTGTTGAAGTATGCTAAGTGTGTGATCACAATGTCATGTCTGCACAAGTTCACTTGCTTTCAACACTTAGCCATTTTGCTGAAAATCTGTTCGACCGGACAACCCTCTTCCAGTAGACCCCGACTGAGCTGCACTGTGCAGCGTCAACCCTCAGTGAGCCTGCTCTGCTGCCCGGAACTGTCCAGTGCTTGAGGTTGTCCTCCAAGTTATTTGCAATGCGCAATCCCAAAAGTGAGCAACTCGTCTGCCTCCCAGAACTGCGCAGGAACTGCCTCCATGCCCAAGCTGAACTGCGCATTTCTTAAGAACAATCATCAAGCCTCCTTCCGGTCCGCAGGAACCTTGCACTGCACCGGGACCCGAGTTTGCACTGCTCTCCAAAGCTATGAAAACATGCCTAGTTGATCCCCCTGCTACCTGCTCTGCACTGCCATTAGAAAATATGCAGTCATGATCAGCGGGTCTCCTACTGCCTTGCTCTGTACTACCTCCACAAACTGTGCAGTCATGTCTAGAAGTCTCCCTGCTACTTATCTTGCACTGTCCTAGAAAACTATGCGGACATGCCCAACATGACCCTCTGCTGCCTGCCCTGCACTGTTCCCCAAAACTACGTAGTCATGATCAGTAGTTCCCCTGCAACCTTGTTCTTGAAAACTGCGTAGAACTGCCCAGCAGGTTCCCTGCAGCCTTGTCTTGCCTTCCCTTCAGAAACTGCGCAGAACTGACGAGCAGGTTCCCACCTTGCAGCTGGCACTAGTGTCCTTCACTACACAATTCTACCTCCCAGTGGTCACTGCGTAGTTTTTCCCAACAGTGCAGGTTGTCCACCTAGAGTTCCTCATCCTAGCTTGAGTTGCGCTCTGCGTTGCCTCAGTGACTTGTTCTCCATCCCTGTCACCTGAACACGTAAAACAATGCATCATGCTAGACTAGGAGGTTTTGGATTTGATGTCATCCCGTCATGAGTGAATTGCAGGAATAGGTACACTGATGGATCATGGCGAGACGACAAACGAGATGGAGGAGCACACATGCTAGAAGACGTACTTGCAACTGGACGAACAAACAAAGCACATCAAGCAACAAGCGAAGGAAACACATGCATGGAACCATCTTGCAAGACCAAGACCCCTGTAGCACCAAGCAATGCAGAGGTGAAGAGACAGCACATCCAAGAACACATCCATCACTTAGCAGTGCAACATCTTGACATGGATACCACAATCAATGATTACATGTCGAGTTGTGTCATGAGTTGTCTCGACCACATCACTATTATGAGCCATATATGTTGTAACTTGTAATCAAATGTAATGTAAAGTGAAATTCCAAGTGTCATTAGTGAAATGCAAACAATCATTATGTTATGTAAGGAGTTATATGTAATGAAGTTGAAGAGTCATGAGGGTAGTCCAAGAGTCAAAGGGAAATGTCAAGGGTCACCCCACCCTTTGCTATATATAGAACCTCATGACTCATAGAACAGGTTTTTGGGAGCCAAGCTTTTGCTAGGCATTGCTTAGAGAGGGCTTGGAGAGTATTCTGACAAGCCTTGGATTCTCCATAGTGCAGAGCGTGTACATTTCTTTGGAGGAGCAGACAATGTTGACTGTAATGTTCCACTATTGGGGCTAGTGGCTGTCATGGTGTATGTATGGATGGAACTTTCACTTTACATAATATAATAGAGGCAAGAATTTTTCATGCATATGTTGTTATTGTAGTTGGACTATTCTGGTTGCTTTAGCAATGTATGTTATTTAAATTATGCATTCGTGTATGAACTATTTTGTATATGATTATATGAATCTTGTTGAGATGTGTTGTTGGTTTAACTTGTCACCTTGGATTGTGGACTACTCCGCTTCCAACCCGTGATGTCATTCCGCTCGTGTGTTCCTTTCAAGCTGCGTACTATTACAGGCTTCTAAGGGATGCACTTCCTTTTTCCCCTTCGTGTGTTAGAACCCCCATGCATCTCTCTTGACTAGCCGCAATGTCACGCACTTGCTTCCGACAAAGTTATCTTGCTTACCTCTGCGCACTACCGTAGTCAAGGAACTACTATACTACCCACTGCTAGGACTCCTACTCCAAACGGTTTGAGGTCTAGTTGGGACTTCTTACCGGGGAGATCCCCTGACATGTTGGCGGGTCCAGCACCGTTAACATTTTTGGCTCTAGAAGGAGGGCCAGATGACAAGCTGAGTCCTGAAAGCTTGTTTTGAATCTCTACACATCTTTCATGACTAGCATTACAGTTAATCCTCCAAGATGTTTGTCTTATGGAAATGATTTTGAAGTATCAGGGGATCTCTGGAATGACTTGTGACATTTTAGGTACAATGGTTAAGGCGGAGCAACGTTGCTTAGACATGAAGCTGCATTCATGGGCTTTTGTGAAAGGAATGAAATCCATGAGGATTACATTGCCTGCTTGTTGTGCGCATTCATGTTTCGAGGGCATGCACTAATGTGGTGTGTCACACTGCCCAATGCTTCCATTCACTCTTATGATCAATTGATCAGAGAGTTGGCCCATGCTTTCTATCAGTATGATCACAAAGCACTTAACAAAAAAATTTTGGAATTACGAAAAGCTTCTGATGAATCCTTGTTGCAATTTTGAGAACACTTTCGTAATCTTGCATTTCAAATCCCAGAAGATGAAATTGATTGGAAATTTATCCATGAAATATTTCAGTATCTTCTTCACATATCTGAAAATCCACATGTGTTAGAATCATTCAAACCCATCCCAACATACCTCGGTGTTAGAGCTGCCAAATCCAAGACAGACAAGGTTATTGTCACAGGTGACCCTCCGCCTGCTTCTCATCAAACAACTCTAGCTCTGCAGTGCGAGGTGGGAGAAGGTGCGCGCACATCTGTTGAACTGTCACATCCTCCCACCACACTTGTCACTTCACATTTGTTGTGCACGAGGATCAAGTTGTCGACGGAGGTGGTGTTGAGCAGCCAACCTCATTTATGATGAGTATGTGTGGGAATCTAAAGAAGAACCCGCAAAGAAGGATGACCTCCCTCCATCTGCACCTCATCCTCTTTATCCTGACATCTTTTGTGATTCTGCCATTTTTTATTTTCCTTGCGAAAACTCATCACTGGATGTATATACTTTCGATCATTCACAAAACACAACGATGTCAGTTTGTCATTGCATTGCGGAGAGGATACATCTTTCTTTTCAAATCCACTCAATCTTTCATTTGCCATTTCTGGAAGTGCAGAGGGTGAGCATTCTTGTTTCTCATCAACCCCTCTGTATGATTCGTCAAATCATCAGGATGTCAATGAACATATCGAATTTTGTGATCGTGGTGGTCGTGATCTCTTTACTCCTTCATTCGATCACGATGATGATTCCTTCGCTGTTGATTTTTCTAAGTTACCAGCCTTTGATGATCAACCTACTGCTGAAGTGGAAACTCCTCAAGCTGTCAGGGCACTTTAGCCCGAGTTGATGGTTATGTCAGGTCCTCGCTGTCTTGAGGTCAGTTCTGCTCCTGATAAAAAATTTGTTGAAACACCCCAGGCTCGTCATCACTCTCCTCTTTGCATTGAAGATCAATCTCATCCACAAATTTCACATCCTCCACTTGTATTACATGATCCTATCGCTCATGCATTGGAGGAATCATACTCAACGAGCACTCTTGCTAAATGTAATTTGTCTTCTTTTTTCATGTTTGCTCATTTGTCAAGGTCAAAAGAGTGTGCATGTTCGTCATCTGCGCACAGTGTGTTGCAACACCATGGTATGTCTGCAGAATGTTTGTCTTGCGCATTTGCTCTTTTCTTTTGTGTAGACGAATTGAAACTCCAAGCGTGTTGGTCTTCACTGTCTTATCTTTTTTGTTTGATGGTTTACATGCTTATCTTTTTTGTTAACCATGCCTTCACAACCATGGGCCAACCAATGTGCTGGTGGTTGCATTGGAAATATCATTTCATGTGAGTAGGCCCATGCATTGTTTAGTGTTGGAGTAGTAGTGTTTGCTTTCTTGTTTCCTTTGCTTTGTTTTCATGTCTTGCTTTTCTTTCTTGTTTTGCTTTGCTTACTTCTTCTGCTCTTTTCTTCTTTGTTTGTTTGTCTATTATGCACCCGTAGTTTTAATTTCACATGAAGCCGTGTTTGTCTCTTCAGACAAGTCAGGCAAATATAAGAGGACTTGTACAACTATCAACATTTGGTTATCTGTCTATGCCCTCTCCTTATGAAGATCTTGCATTCTTCAGTCAATGACACCCTGATGGAAAATACGTTCTGTTCAGAGTGAGTCTTGGTGAAGTCAAAATGCTTGTGCTTTAACTAGTACCGCCTACTCTAATCGGTTATTCTATATTCGGTTAACCCTTGTCAACACAGTCAAGTAGAGTAAGGTGAGGGAGAAAATCTTAACAAGTATGTCAGAGGTATATATAACGTACTTCTCTGATGGGACAACCTCTTTTGCTCTCAATAAGTCGGGATCCCTCTTCCTCCTCATGAAAATAAATAAGTTCCTATGCACAGTTCTTTGAAAAAAAAGGCAAAAGAAGAGAAAAGCTTCCGACGCAAAGAGGTGATGCAAGTAAATCCACCGGGGTACTGTTGAGGCTCGCTGGCAGCGGAGCGATGCTTGTGTTCCTGCGTGACTCTGTCGGGGTACTGTCCAGGCCTGCTGGCATCGGAGCAACATCAAAGATGAAACTAAGACTTTGACACTTTAAATTACTTGTGCATCAAAATACCCCTCATCCCCAATCAAAACAACTCACTTGACTTGGCTTGTTATGTGTGCTGAACCATCAAGAGAATGGTAGGGACTACATCTTTCACTCAAGCTAGTGAGGAAGCCATGACGATCAAAGAATGAAACAATACTTTCAGAAGAGTTAGACTCACTTTCACGAGAAAGGGTCCATACAAAGAGCTGGAGTTCTACCAGTGTGTCGCCAATGTTGTAGTGGCTGCAACCACCCTCCAAAATTTTGGCTCGCATGCAAATTTCGGAGCCTACCTTGGATCTTATGATCGATCGTTCCTTGGTAACTTATTGGTAAGCTGATGATCTCAAGCCCCCCTCCTTGATATTAAGAGTTGTTCACGTTCTCATCTTTATGTAGCATATGTCATCCTTGGGCATGGGGATTATCGTTTTTCATGCAAAGGGCAGTTTGTTCTACTTCAAGGGGAAATCTTTGAGCATATGGGTCATTCTCATCACATAGACATGTCTCGCTCTCACTTCACGCACTCTTGTCAGAAATGTTTTTGCATCAAGCGAAGTATGTTTTTTATATGTTCTAGATGGTCTTTGTTGTATCACTAAGTGTTTGAGTGTGTGATCGTAGTCAAAGTTCTACTGTTCACATCAGTTCCACTGATCCCACGCTTAGCCAAATTCCGGAGTTCCCTAGCAACTTAGCTACATCCAGCTTTCCGTAACTGCACTGATGAGCCCCAATTTTGGTACAATTTGGGCTCATTTTGGCCTATTTTACTTGCTCAAACCATTCATTTTTATTTGCTTATGCATGCATTTCTTAGTTTATTCATGTTGTTTGTAGGAAGAAGGTTAGACACTTTATCTACGTGACTAATGCATTATGATCCCAGATTTTGGCATGAAAAAGGGAGCAAGAGACAACGAAAAAGGGGATAAGGAGACAATGAGGTGGCACTGTTGATTTTGTGGAGAGATGTCCACGGTCTTGGGACATTCCTCGTGATTCCCACCAAGAACTCCGAGCTCCAATCCATGTCCCCTCCGAGCTTAAGAAGCAGGCAGCTGTCCTACAGGAATAGCAGTCATAAACTGTTCTACCGGAACAGTAGTTATGACTGCCCTACAGGATCCGCAGTTAGACTCTAGTTGGACAGCCGAGCTCCTAAAATCAAGGGCACTTGGTGGATCATCGTTTTTGTATAAGTATGAAGCCCTTAGCCTTTGATAGGTTGTTGAAACTCTCGTATTGCTATTGTAATTTTGGAGCACAGTTCAATTTTCGTTCCTTTTTGTAAGCCAATTTGGCATGGCATCAGATTATGAATAAAGAAGGCAGTTTGTGATCTAGTTCTGAGTTTCTTAAGGAGACTATAGCTCTCAGGTTAGGGCCCAACCTAAGAGCCATAGATCCCCTCTGTTGTAGTGTTGTTTCCATTTCATTTCCAGCACTTTAAGTCTTCGTTTGCACATGCAATTCAAATTACAGTTTGGTGATTTGGTTTTCTTATGAGTAGGATAGATTTTGCTTATGATGCAGTTGTTTCCACTTGTTTAGTGTAGCAGAGGATAGATACCATCAATTGGAGCTCCAGCAAAACGGTTGTTAAGGCTCACTGCCATCTCTCTTGAAGATTGGGGTGCAGTCCATAACTAGCCACCAAAAACACGCATTACTTTACTTGATGATTGCTGCAATACAGTCATGGTTTTGATTAGATGCTTCCTTGTGATTCACACCTGCACACATACTTTCATCACAGCCTCATACATATTTCTCTTCGCGTTTTGGATTGTTGTTCATTGAATTCATGGCATAAGTAATTTAGGTTGATGCATTTTCGGTTTGGTGACATTCATAATCATTTGTTTCATTTACACTCCTCTTTCTCATTCCATTACAATCTCCTCCATCTTGATCACGCATGCAAGCATATCTCCTCGACCTTCACTTCGTTCTGTCTCCCACAACTCACGTAACTTCATTTCCCAGCCTTTCATTGACATAACCCTTTACCTTCAACATACTCCCTACACCCACTTCACATCTCATTCCTCCACTTCTGAGCCATCACCAGCCTTATCCCTACCTCACATATCTCTCCCTACCATTGCATCACTCCTCCATCACTTCAAACCTTCACGGTAGGTCATCCTGTAACAGTTTATAGACATCCTGTAGAAACCTCTGAGTATCCTGTAGGATCCCCTGCAGACATCCTATAGGAGGCCATTCACTCGGTTGCTGAGCTTTTGAATGTGGAAAACCTCTGTGAATGGACGCTAAGGGTCCATAGGGACCTCACCTAGCCTCCCCAACCTGTTCCACGCTTTCCTCCCTTCTCCATCCCATCTGCACAACCAAACCCCAATTAGCACACAATCATAATCATTCCACCCACTTAAAGGAAAAATACAAAAACATGTCTTTTATGATGTAAGCAGTTTAGATCCATGCATTTTCACTTATTAGAGATAGTAGCAGCATTGGTAGAAGTTTCCTTCACGTCATTCGCATTATAGAGGCTAGACTAGTTAAATTATGGTTTCCTAGGTTTACATGCTTTGATTTGCTTTCAGTTCATTGTTGTCAAGTAGATTAGTCTTCTTTGAGCTAGCTTTCATCCATCATTGATAGAGCTTCTTCTGTAAGCCCATAGAAGT
>APFE030490108.1:10166-76306 GCA_000404065.3 Pinus taeda
TTGCAGTCGGTATGGGTCTATCACCACCTATACCAACTTCCTAAGCAAGTCTCAAACCTCAGCTCTTCAAAACAAGCTTTAGAAATGAGAGAAAGACATCAAAAAAGAAATGTAACTCTAGTTCCGCACTTTCTATCACTTTTGCCTGCAGGCCCGCACCTTTTGTTCAGGATATCTACATATTTATACGTTCTGTATGTAAAGGGGAGGGTGCGTACCCCTGTGAAAGTCAAAAGGCGCAATTTTTATCTTAAAAAAATCACTTTGGGTTAATTCTAGAGGTTTCTAGAAGGATTTGTTACGTGGATTGTTCGCTCCAAGTGGTTCATGCATCCCATATGAGGAGGAACTAATCCATTTTTAAGAGGAGCTATCCCTTTGAAGGAGGATTCTATCCCTTTGAAGGAGGACCTGGTAACTGATCTCCATTGCACTATAAATTGAGGCATTGGGTTAGTGGCTTGGGAGGTTAGAAGCTGAACTTTTGAGGGTAAATGCTGGTGAAATCAAGACTTCCTATTTGAGCTTAAGAGGAGAGATCACATACCTTTTTGGCTTTATTGGGGAGTGAGTGAAGCTTGTCAAAGTAGAGGAGACTTCTTGTTGGACCCTGGGAGGAGCTTGTACAGCGTCAAGGCAAAGGTTGTAAAGTTCTTCTTTTGAATTAATACAATCAAGCTCATTTTTCTCAACAAGTATCTCATGTTATTTGTTTCATGGACTCCTTTACTTTCATGTTAAATATTTTTTATAATATTAGTTATTCAGGTGCTATTTAATCGTTTGCCTTGTTTTTGTTTGCAGGTTTGCGACAAAGGAATTTACGTGGATCAAAGGAGCGAAGGCATCCCCAAACTTGCGTCGGATATAAGGTAGGCCTTAAACACACTTGTTTGTCGTTATTTATAAAAGCACATTTAGAGAAAGATAGTGTCTGGTTGGTTTGCTTGTCATTAGGTCTTCTTTAGATTCTAGGAAGGTCTATCTTTTCCGCAAGATCGACTCATTCCGTGTGACACTATGAAACATCGCTTGAGGTATTTCAGCCAACTGCACCACATTTGGCACGGATGACTAGCTCCGCTGCTCCCTAGCATATTGCAGGGAGCACGTTTGAATGGGATGCAACACCCAGACAGACGTGCCCTCGACCGAGGCCTCGGGCGCAAATTGCGTTCAAAAACTCGATGATTCACGGGATTCAGCAATTCACACTAAGTCTCGCATTTCGCTACATTCTTCATCGTAACAACAGTCGAGATATCTGTTGCCGAGAGTCGTTTCTAGGTATTACCGAAAAATGGCCCACAACACTGAATAGCGGCACCACCCACAAAAAATGCAAGGCCAAGGGCCAAAGGGAGGGCAAACATATGAGAGAAAGAGAAACAAAGGTGCCTACCCCCCTCAAAGGAGGAGACTCGAATAGAGAACAATCTCCCCGAGCCCCACGCCCTTGCTAAATGGGGGGAAGTGCATGGAATAGAAATCGAGAAGGACTAGGGTGGCCACCCCTGGAGCTCACACTACTTTTAGTCCTTCCCAAACACCAGTCCACAACAATTCCCCCTTTTCTTCGTAAAGCTAGGGACCGAAAGGAAGAAGGGAAGAAAACAAGGTGAAAGAAATAGAGATCAAACGTGGCTACCAACTCACAAGGGGAGGGCTCAAACAAAGCACAAGCCTCCCAAGCCCCGTGCCTTCGCAAAAAGGGGGGAATTGAAGGGGACGACGATCAAGGAGGACTAGGGTGGCCACCCCGGGAGCTCGCACTGCGTTTCATCCTTCCCGAACACCAATCCACAACAATGCCACCTTTTCTCCATAAAGCTAGTGGCCAGAAGGAAGAAAACAACATGAAAGAAAGGGACATCAACCATGGTTATCAGCTCACAAGGGGAGGCTTCAAACAAAGAACAAGCTTCTGCAACCCCGTGCCTGTGCAAAAAGGGGGTAATTGCAGGGGATGGCGATCGAGAAGGACTAGGGTGGCTACCTTGGGAACTCGCACTGAGTTTCGTCCTTCCCCAACACCAATCCACAACAATCCCACCTTTTCTCTGTAAAGCTAGGGGGGCGAAAGGAAGAAAACAACATGAAAGAAAGAGAGATATCAAATGTGTCTACCGGCTCACAAGGGGAGGCACAAATAGAGAACAAGCTTCCCCAACCCCCTGCCTTCACAAAAAGGGGGAAATTGTGGGGCACGATGATCAAGAAGGACTAGGATGGCCACCCGTGAACTTGCACTACGTTTCATCCTTCCTGAACACCAATCCACAACAATCCCACCCACCTTTTCTTCGTAAAGCTAGGGGCCAACAGCAAGAAGGGAAGAAAACAACAGGAAGGCAAGAGATATCAAACGTGGCTACTGGCTCACAAGGGGAGGCTCAAACAGAGAACAAGCTTCCCAACCCCCACTCCTTCGCAAAAAGGGGGCAATTGCAGGGGACGGTGATCGAGAAGGACTAGGGTGGCCACCCCGGGAACACACACTGCTTTTCGTCCTTCCCGAACTCCAATCCACAACAATCCCACCTCTCCTCCACAAATCTTAGGGGCAAAAGGAAGAAGGGAAGAAAACAACACCAAAGAAGCAAATATCCCAAGAAAAGAGGGAAGCTCAACAACACGTCGAGTAGATGTCCGCTAACCAGAAAGAAATCGAACAAGGCACCCAATCAAAAAGCATCGCACCTCTTCACACCCTCCCACCTACATGTACGACAAAACACCCTTTACAACATAACAAACATAAATCAAACAACCAAGCAAATAAATCACAACCTAAACTTGACCACTAGAAGAGACAAGGGTTGCGATAAGACCAGTGTCTGGAGAACATTACTGAAAGGTAAACAACCTGCCATAAGGCTTCAAATGACAAATAGACTACTAATAACACAAACCCACCCCACTGTTGCACCCCTCCGTGTACAAAACACCCAACAACCTTTCTAGCGAGAAAGTCAACGGGGGTTAAGAATCAAACTCCAAAGAGGAGTTGTCACGAGCGGACACTCAACGCTGGAGAAAGCCGCCAGACACAAATACATCGATGGTGCAAGGAAACTGAAGGGAGGGATGCCCGCAAAGCGCACACCATGAAACAAAGTGTTGTGGAGGTAAATCCCTTATGCGAACAGAGGCGATCCCTACTAGCCCAAATGGGGTCTAGCAACAATCAAAAAACACTAACACGCAGGTTCCTAATTGCAAATTAAATACCGATGATGAAGGCCTACCTAGACTCCAACGCTAGTACTTGTAGAAGAGTCATCGCTCCCATTCCTTTGCTCCGGTTGGTCACAATCCCCATGATCCTCGTGAACAGACACCTACACATGCAAAGAACAACACAAATACAAGTATAAAATCCAATAGATGCAACTATATATCAGTAAAAAAGGATGTAACTCAATCATCATTATAAAGACAATGAGAGTGGAACCATAATGATAGTCATCTATTATTATTGATAAACAAAGAAGAATACAACCATATTTCTGACGTCAAAACCTCCTTTGGCTGGGTGATCAGCAGCACATGCCTTGCAAAGCTTTTGGGGAACAAACCTCTCTTTCCTTGGTTACTTGGACAAGAATCTCCTCACTTTGGATTTAGCCTTATGGGGATGAAGAAGGCTTCTTGTAGCATGAGCTTAGCAATTCTCAAACTTTCGGACTTAGAATTTGGAACCTAGAGACTAGAACTACTAACTAGCTTGTTAAAGGCAAAAGGACAAGCTTTTATAGATAGAGGAGAAGGAGTTAGGATCATCCACAAGATTCATGGGATTGGCTTTATCACTAAGAAGCTTCCATGAGAGGTGGAGAACTACTTCCCTTCTATGGATATTTGAAGCCCAACTGGACTAACTCAAGATGGAATCAGTTCATGAATAGGTTAGAAAGAACCTTCGTAAGTTGGTTTGTTAAAACCTTTACCCAACTGGGCTGGCGCGAGTGCGACTCTTAGGCAGAGCACCAGATGGCGTGCCCTCTTTGGAGGATTTCCCCCATTGGCGCGAGTGATACACAGTGGAACCGTGCCAATGGAAAAAGGGTTATTTTTATGGGTATTTTTCATAAGGTATCTTTAGGGCATATAAATTACATACTCAAGGGGATACAATGCAAGTGTTTTCAGGTTATGTCACTTCTCACAGGTCCCAGAATGAGTCCTCCAAGGTGCGGGAGAAGGGGTAACAGGGACAGTGACAAATTACTGTGTAACACAAAGAAATGACCAAGTCCCATAAAAACACACAATCCAAAGGGAGGAACAAAGACACAACCCGCTACTTCTTTTTCCCTTAGAAGGGGAGTAGCTCACGAGAGGACAACGAATTCCCTCGACGACAAAGGCACAAGATAAGATTGCCACCCTCTTGCCCCTTAGCTGGGAAAATTGCGATCTCAATGGAGCTCAGACTGAGGGAGGGGTTTTTCATTACCTGGACACCCAACCCTTCTGCGAGGGCATTGTCGAGGCACGGTCAGCAGGGACTAGGGTGGCCAACCCAATGGGTTGAACCGCTCTTCATCCATCCCACACTGACCCCACCCCGAAAATTTCCCCTCACGGAAGGTTTGAGCCACCAAGTGTGTGCATAACCACTCCCTCGACCCAACCACCAGCGAAAAAGCTCACCCAAGAAACACATCAACCACCGCTGCCTCTTCGAGAGAACCAACTATGGAAGCCCCCACCCTTGGCCCATTCCTTCCAACGAACAAAAGACCGAGCACTGCCACTACGAATGAATCTGAATTTTTTATCCATCATATTTCCCCGAGCACCTCAACCGCAGCAACCATGCTCGGCCGAACAGGTCATCGGAAGGGCTCCCAAGAAACAAGCTTCCGAACCCCCCACAGAAACACATTGGGGGAAAGAAAAACAAAATATGGGTGGGACAAGCACAAGCATGGCTTGCAAGCACACACAAAAAAACAAGCGTTACCTCAAGACAAGCAACCAACAATGCTCCCGCCAAACACCAAACCCACTCCCCTAGAGACACAACATGCAGTCCCACATTGCAATCGGAACCTAACCAACCCAAACCAAAAAAGAAAACCCCTACTACCAATGATCCTACCGCAGGTTCACCTATGGTAACCTTGTTATGACTTCTCCTTCCTATAAATGATAAGGTTCAATGAACTTCTCACGACGTCGACGGCGGTGGACCACCGTCATCGACGCAATCCGAACACTTCACCGGATCATTCAATCAGTAGGAGCGACGGGCGGTGTGTACAAAGGGCAGGGAAGTGGTCAACACGAGTTGATGACACACGCTTACTAGGAATTCCTCGTTAAAGACCAATAATTGCAATGGTCTATCCCCATCACGATGCAATTTGAGAAGATTTCTTGATCCTCTCGAACCAGGAAGAAAAGCTCGTTGGCTGCATCAGTGTAGCGCGCATGCGGCCCAGAAAATCTAAGGGAATCATAGACCTATTATTGCCTCAAACTTCCATGGCCTAAATGGCCATAGTCCCTCTAAGAAGCTGGCCGCGAAGGGGAACCTCCACGTAGCTAGTTAGCAGGCTGAGGTCTCGTTCGTTATCGGAATTAACCAAACAAATCGCTCTACCAACTAAGAACGACCATGCACCACCACCCATAGAATCAAGAAAGAGCTCTCAATCTGTCAATCCTTACTATGTCTACACTTGGTAAGTTTCCCCATGTTGAGTCAAATTACGCCACAGGCTCCACTCCCGGTGGTGCCCTTCTGTCAATTCCTTTAAGTTTCAACCTTGCGACCATACTCCCCCCAGAACCCAAACACTCTGATTTCTTATAAGGTGCTGGCGGAGTCCTTAGAGTAACATCTGCCGATCCCTGGTCGACATCATTTATGGTTGAGACTACGATGGTATTTGATCGTCTTTGATCCCCCAACTTTCATTCTTGATTAATGAAAACATCCTTGGAAAATGATTTCACAGTGTTCCATCCTTCATAAATCCAATAATTTCACCCCTGATAATGAAATACGAATGCCCCCGACAGTCCCTATTAATCATTACTCTGGTCCCGGAGGCCAACACAATAGGACCAGACTCCTATCATGTTATTCCATGCTAATGTATTCAGAGCATAAGCTTGCTTTGAGCACTCTAATTTTTTCAAAGTAACAGTGTCGGAGCTGTGACCCAGCAAATTAAGGCCAAGAGCACGTCACCGACAAAAGGGACGGAAGGGCAGGTGCACACCGAGTAGGCGGACCGACCTTTATGACCCAAGATCCAACTACGAGCTTTTTAACTGCAACAACTTAAATATACGCTATTGGAGCTGGAATTACCGTGGCTACTGGCACCAGAATTTCCCTCCAATGGATCCTCGTTAAGGGATTTAGATTGTACTCATTCCAATTACCAGACTCGATGAACCCAGTATTGTTATTTATTGTCACTACCTCCCCATGTCAGGATTGAGTAATTTGCGCGCCTGCTACCTTCCTTGGATGTGGTAGCCGTTTCTTAGGCTCCCTCTCTAGAATCGAACCCTAATTCTCTGTCACCTGTCACCACCATGGTAGGCCTCTATCCTACCATCGAAAGTTGATAGGGTGGAAATTTGAATGAAGCATCGCCAGCACAAGGGCTGTGTGATCCGTCGAGTTATCATGATTCACCAGAGAAGCGGGCAAGCCCGCACCAACCTTTTATATAAAAAATGCATCCCTTCCAAGGAGTCAGGACTTGGTGCTCGTATTAGCTCTAGAATTAATACGGTTATCCAAGTAGTATGGTACCATCAAAAAAACTATAACTGATTTAATGAGCCATCCACAGTTTCACAGTCTGAATTAGTTCATACTTAGACATGCATGGCTTAATATTTGAGACAAGCATATGACTACTGGCAGGATCAACCAGGTAGCACCCTCCCACTTCAAAGGGCATTCCGGGTACTCTCTTACCAAGATCCAACCTGAACACCCATCGAGTCAAAGAGATGTCAAAATATCATGTAAAACTTTTATGCGTTGCACCTCTTGCATACCAAGAAGGAAGCACACGCAACATGCCAAGGACATGGTGAACAAATGGGTAGATCTGTTGAGCCACAACGCACCAAGGCCACTCCGGAGTTTGCAACCACACCCCTGACCAACAAGAAAATGAGCGATCACTCACCCACTCCCCTAGAAATGAATGCCTCCAAAAGCCTCCACGCCGCGCAGCGAGGCCACCTAGGAGTCCACCCGGACAGCAGCAACGGTCAACCTCGATCTACCGATTGCCTACAATAGCCTCGATGCAAAGGGAAACAAATGGAGAATGACCAACCATGCAACCTCTATATTATAAACGAGCCCCAACCCTCCTCGCTCCGCACCGAGGCCACTTAGGAATCCACCCAGACATCAGCAACGATGGACCTCGATCTCTCGATCGCCTGTAGCGGCCTCGATGTGAAGGAAAACGAATTAAATAAAAAGAGGACAACTGACCACAAATCCCATCGCAAAGAGGCCATACAAACCTCCCCGCCACGCACCGATGCCACCTAGGAGTCCACCCGGACAGCAGCAACAGTGGACCTCGATTGGATGATCGCCTGCGGCAGCCTCGACACAAAGTCAAGGGAAGGAAATAAT
This sequence comes from Pinus taeda, assembly GCA_000404065.3. NCBI lineage: Eukaryota > Viridiplantae > Streptophyta > Pinopsida > Pinales > Pinaceae > Pinus > Pinus taeda. Next base: position 17,797 of record APFE030490108.1, read on the forward strand.
ACAAGACAAACTGAGCCCACAACACACCTTAAAAATGCCCCCCCCAACCCTCCCCTCCCTGCATGGAGGCCACCTAGGAGTCCACCCGGACAGCAGCAACGATGGACGTCGATCGCATGATCACCTGCGACAGCCTCAATGTAAAGGAAACGAAAGGAAATAAAACAAAAAGACCAACCAAGCCCACAACCTCTCTTAGAAATGCCCCCTGACCCACGAGGCCATGCATCGAGGCCACCTAGGATTCCACTCGGACAGCAGCAATGGTGGACCTCGATCACTCGACTGCCTGTGATAACCACGATGCGAAGGCAAAGGAAGGAAATAAATAAAAATATGGAGACTCGCTACACAATACAAGAACATATCCAAACAGGAGGAGGGCTCGAGCAGCTCCGCACCCCACGCACCCTACGTACAGGCAACCTAGGAGATTTCCAATAGCTTTACCGACCGGACGATGAATAATTGTCCCCTACGGCCACCTCCACTTAGGGGAGGGAGGTCAAAGCGTTCCACCTCGAAATCCTTCTTCCAGATAGCCCCCACCATCAACATATCAAGCCTCCTCCCCATTGGACCATGAGCGCATTCACAACTGAAACAAAAAATGCCCCCCAACCCTCCCCTCCCCGCACGGAGGCCACCTAGGAGTCCACCTGGACAGCAGCGACAATGGACCTCGATCGCATGATTGCCTGCGGTAGCATCAATGCAAAGGAAATGGAAGCAAATAAAACAAGGCCAACCGAGCCCAAAACGTCTCTTAGAAATGCCCCCCGACGCTCCACGCCATGCACCGAGGCCACCTAGGAGTCCACCCAGATAGCAGCAACGGTGGACCTCGATCACTTGACCACCTACGACAACCATGCTGTGAAGGCAAAGGAAGGAAATAAATGCAAATCAAGAGGCTCGCTACACAATACAAGAACATATCCAAACAAGAGGAGGGATTGGGCAGCCCCGCACCCCACACACCCTACGTACAGGCAACCTAGGAGATTTCCCACAACTTTCCTAACCAGACGATGAATAATTTTCCCCTACGGCCACCTCCACGCAAAGGAGGGAGGTTGAAGCATTCCACCTCGAAATCCTTCTCCCAGATAGCCCAAACCATCGACGTAGCAAGCCTGCTCCCCATTGGACCATGAGCACATACACAATTGGAACAACACATACCCCCCAACCCTCCCCTCCCCGCACGGAGGCCACCTAGGAGTCCACCCGGACAACACCAACGATGGACCTCAATCATAGGATCGCCTGTGGCAGCCTCAATGCAAAGGAAATGGAAGGAAACAAAAAAAGACCAACCGAGCCCACAAACTCTCCTAGAAATGCCCCCCGACCCGCCCCACCACACATCGAGGCCACCTAGGAGTCCACCCGGATAGCAGCAACGATGGAACTCGATCACTTGACCGCCTGCGACAACCATGATGCAAAGGCAAAGGAAGGAAATAAATGCAAATCAAGAGGTTCGCTACACAATACAAGAACATATCCAAACAAGAGGACGGATTGGGCAGCTCCGCACCCCACGCACCCTACGTACAGACAACCTAGGAGATTTCCCACAACTTTACTGACCGGACGATGAATAATTTTCCCCTACGGCCACCTCCACACAAAGGAGGGAGGTCGAATCATTCCACCTCGAAATCCTTCTTCCAGATAGCCCCCACCATTGATGTAGCAAGCCTCCTCCCCATTGGACCACGAGCGCATACACAATTGAAACAACAAAATGCCCATAAATGTTGTGACTTAACATTTCCAACCACAAAAGCCTGCCATGCATGCAAGATGCAAGGAAAAAGCCGACCCCTCGATCAAACATATGGGCCAACACATCTATCAAAACCTCAAAGCGAACGCAACCACAAACGATGTGCACTTTGAAAGGAATGCCAACCCTTGACTTTACAATAAGGAGAACAGTGCCTCACATCACTCGACCGAAAAAGGAAGCAAGAGGGAGGGTAGGTGGTTTACAACCAAAACCCTTCCACATCCCTCTTAAATGTATGCATCTCAACCGACAATGCCAACACAGAAAGAGTACAAGCATAAGAAACTGGCACCATAAACAACCAAACAATGAAGAGGCCAACCATCACAAGGAGCCACACCACAACAACCCATACAACTCCGAGAACTTGGAGCAGTAGGGGAATTTTTCACATATGCCTCCAGGGACAAGCATGGCCAACGTTATCGCTCATATGCTACTGAGTGGGCATGGAGAGAAGATGAAAATCAGCTGCCCTACAAATGACCCAAGGCCATTCTTGAGCCAAACCCAAAAAACCAACTCAATTACTGACCCACCTTTCACACGAAAAGCAAAACCCTCTGCACCAAATAGGGAGGAGGCGAACAATATAACGAGGAGCCAATTTTAATGGAGCCACACATGGCTGCCCAGCGCAATCAAAATTTTCTATTCACAACAATCGAGGGGCACGACAGCGATAGGCACGACAGAGTTTTGGGGCTCCCATCTGGGACCACAACAACAAAGGCTCAACGGAGCGCCGAGCAAACTTTCACCATTCTTATCATTGGGATGGGCAAGAGGGATGGGGATGAGCATGGCCCACATTACCACTCATGTACTACCGAGTGGGGATGGAGAGAAGATGAAAATTGGCCACCCTACAAATGACCCAAGGCCATCGTTCAGGCAAACCCAAAAACACAACTCGCTTACCAACCCACCTTTCACACGAAAAGAAAACCTGTCGCTGGTATCATCTGGAGGGGCACGAGGGGACCAAGATGAGCCAGGGAGCCACACCACAACGACCCCATGAACTTGGAGAGCAGAAGGGGAATTGTTCACATATTCCTCCCGAGATGAGCATGGCCAAGATTACTGCTAATGTGCTACCGAGTGGGGATGGAGAGAAGATGAAAATCGGCCACACTACAAACAAAACAAGGCCATCATTCAGGAAAACCCAAAAACACAACTCGATTACCAAGCCACCTTTCACATGGAAAGAAAACCTGTTGTTGGTATCATCTGAAGGGGCACGAGGGGACCAAGACGAGCCAGGGAGCGACACCACAACAACCCATACAGCTCCAAGAACTTAGAGAGTATAAGGGGAGTTGTTCACGTATGCCTACCAGGATGAGCATGGCCAACATTACTGCTCATGCGCTATCGAGTGGGGATGGAGAGAAGATGAAAATCAACCACCCTACAAATGACCCAAGGCCATCGTTCAGGAAAACCCGAAAACACAACTCGATTGCTAACCCACCTTTCACACAGAAAGAAAACCTGTCGCTGGTATCATCTGGAGGGGCACGAGGGGACCAAGATGAGCCCGAGAGCCACACCACAACAACCCATACAGCTCCAAGAACTTAGAGAGCAGAAGGGGAATTGTTCACATATGCCTCTTGGGACGAGCATGGCCAACATTACCACTCATGCGCTACCGAGTGGGGATGGAAAAAAGATGAAAATCGGCCACCCTACATGTTGGATAGGTAAATCCCCTCTACGAATAGAGGCGATCCCTACTAGCCCAACGGGGGTCTAGCAACAATCAAACAATGCTACACTGCAGGTTCCTAGTTGTGATTAACAAGTGGGTAAAAGAAACCTACTTGGATTCCAACGCTATATTTGTCGAAGAGATGATCCTCTCGCTCCTTTGCTCCAGCCGATCACAGTCCTCCACTATCTTCGCGGACAGACACCTGCACAAGCAAAGAGAACAAACACAAGCGTAAAATCTACTAAAGAAAAACTATGTATTAGTCAGGAAGGATACAATTTACATTAATCATTCATAGGACAAATGGAAATGGAACCATAAGAGTAGTCATCTATCTTTATTAATCAAAAAGTAGAGTAAGGTACAACCGAAGTCCTGACGCTGAGTCCTTCTCTAGAGGGTCCAACCAGCATGTCTTCAAAGCATTCACCTTTGAAGTGGATCTCCCAAGTCAAAGAGGTCTCTCTCTCACATACAAGGCATCAAACTTATGACCTTCCTCAAGCTCAAAAGCAATCCTCACAACACACCAAATGCCTACAAAAGGAGCACTAATGCACTAATAATTCCTCAATCAAAGTCTATATGTTCAAAACTAACTAACTAGCTGCTCATGGCAATGGTGGAGGTTTATAAAGGAGAAGGAGTCTCCATGAATAGGTAAAGGATGAGCTTTCCCCCATGGTAAGTGGATGGTCAGTCGAACAGACATTCCAGAGAAAGGATGGCGACCTCAACAATGCTAACAACCAGTTCTGGAGTGATCTGGAAGGCTGGCTGTTAGAAAAAACTCGCCCAAACAGGATCAGCGCGGGTGCAACACAGGGCTGGCGCGCTGGCATCGCAAAAATATTATAGAAGAGGTCTGGTCAGCACTCAATGATACAAACGGAGGGTGCGTTGTCCGTAAAATTGGACCAGCGCGGAAAACTCGTGTGCTTCCGCGCTGGCAGCGCAGCAGTTACACTATCCTCCGCCAGTCAGCGCGGTTATTTTAGAAACAGACACGATGATCCAATTAACTTAGGCAAAGAGGGTTTTTAGCCATTTCAGAGAGCATAGGCCAGGTGAATGTGGTTTTATGACACAGTAGAGATGCTGACAAGGTGGCAGTGACATTTTACTGTGTAACAGATGCCCCCTAAAGCATGAAGCCCGAGAGAGTGGGAGGGGTGAAATGCTTTACAAGATTGTTGAACCGGAACACCACCAGAGAGAACCTGCAGACAGATACAACTGATATTTCAATTACATGTAGTCTAGGCATGGGCGCAGCCATCCAAAAGACATATGAAGAAGGTCTATGGTGTGGACGCAGCCACCCAGCTGAAAAGACCATAATGATAAGAGGTATGGTCGCAGCCATCCTTAAGGGACTCAGGCATGGTCGCAGCCATCCGTCAACGAGTCATGTAATGATGTCCCACAAAATCACAACCTGACTCACAATGGACTAGAACCAGGGTCTTGCGCTCCATCCAAACCCGAACAAAGTACAAGTTCAAGCATGTGAATGTGGGAGTCGAAGTCGAACATGCTTGAACATCGTCTGATTACCAACCAATAATAAAAGTTGTTAACAGACGCGAGAGGGGCCACCAATAATGACGATGGTCCTCAAGGTACTATAGGTACAATCCACGGCAAGTGAATGAATGAGTCGGTGTCGAACACCCGCGGAGTCATTCGATCGGAGGCCAATGATGTAAACCTCTCGTCGAACACGGAGAACCTGCCATTGAGGCATGCAGGCTCCAAGGTACCTGAAGGGAGTCTCTAGGTCACTCCTGGATAATGAGCTGGAGTCGAAAGGAAGTGATCTTTATCGAAGGTGGGCCATAATGTTTCCCACATCATCGACGTGAGACAGGAAGAGACAATTCGTTTTGTGTGAAATATCGGAGGGAGGTTATACTTGCAGAGGCCAACTTCTCTTTAACATATCGGCGGCACAATGACGGATTTGGCAGTATTTGGGGGTCAAATGATCAGAGGTCGTAAATGGAAGGACAATGAGAAAATGAATGGCCAAATAGGATAACCCAAACCCATGGAGGCAGAAGTGAAACGAGATGAGATGTCCCCACCCAGACACGAATGCAAACAGTGCCATGTTCAAGAGCGACATACTGCCGATGACGACGATTATGGTTCCTTTATTTCCCCCACCATTCCTGGCGAGTACCCCGGTTATTTTTGGATGACAAGCTTGACGGGGATAGCATATGCTTGAAGAGGCGTCGTTACGACAGAATCCGATGCCATTAGGTTTTTAACGAGCCTGACAAAGGGAAAACTCGACGTCTTTTCATGTTTAGAGAGTTTGAAAAGATAGCTGAAAAGAAAACTCCAGGGGGGTACTTTTTCGTAAAGTTGTGTCTCCCGAGCCCGCAAAAGTATAAAATGATGCTCGAAAGAACCGCCCGATCATTACGACCGAGGAGTACTTTTCATGAGTAGTGTCTCTGGCCTGAAAAAGTAAAAAAGCGGTCAGAAGCACGTCGTTTTGAAACCAATAACGAGTGCGAAACGACAAACACCCGGAAATCTTTGTTGGTTTAAACGGTCGAAAAAGAGCTTTAAAAGCGATCGCCTCTCATTCCTTTTGACGAGATGAGAGGAGGCTAAGCAATCTTTTCTTGTTTTCTGTCGGAAAAGAGCTTAACGATGACACTTTTTGGGACCAAGTGTGTAAAAATCCATCGTGACATTGCCAATTCCGAAGACCTGCACAAGGAAAATACCCGCGTAAACCTGTTCGATACGTCAAAAAATATAATAAAACATGCATTAGAACATCATGAATCACATCCGGATTGATTTTATGGCAAAACTATAGTAAAAAACCCACATTTAGGCAAATTTAGGAATTTTTACTATAAATAGGAGTTTGTAAAAATCATTTTTACCATTTTACCATTGGAGCTCTGAAGGACGTAGAAATACTACAAAGTTGACGGAGCTGATTCTTCCTCATCCGGAAGCCGATTTCCCGACCATCGATTCCAGGTAGGTCCCTCTTGCCCTGCGCTTTGTTTTAGTTGTATTTTTGTGCAAATCCACCGTGGGATTTGGCCATTTGGCCAAATTTTTTGCATGTTGGTGCGCTCTCGGTCAGCGCGGAAATCCCTATCGGGTCCGCGCTGATCGGGTTTCCCAACACGTACCACTTCTCAGGTCAGTGCGGAAAACCCATGTCCTTCTGCGCTGACCTAGAGAAAAAATACACTGGCGGCCATTTCCAGCGCGACTGTTTTAGAAACAGTCGCGCTGGCGCCGTGACATTTGTATTTTTCAAAAATTAGTGATTAATTTGCAAATGCAGGCCATCTAATGCACTTTGGGTGTTCTTGCAGGGCACAATGGCTTTTACATGGCAGGAGAGAGACCATGATAATGCCGATATAGCCGCATGGGCCGATACCGGATGCCGCAATGCAATGTGGGCATGTGGTTTGATGAAATTCTTCCTTACTCCGCGGTTGAGAGCTCAACCAGACTTGCTAGAGCTACTGATCAGCACGTGGAACCCTATAGACGGAAAATTCACCATCCGAGGTCGAGACATCGAGTTCGACTCGACCGATATTTATTTTCTGACTGGGTTGTCCCACCGAGGTGCGGTGCCCATTCTAGAGGGGCAGCGTCCTAGCGGCAAGACGCTAGACCAGTTGATGGCTCGTGTTTTCCCGGGAGCGGTCAAAACACGGAGCGGGAAGTGTAGTATCACGTCGGTGGGTTTCAGTGAGGATGCCGACATAGTGCTCCGCACTATACTCTTTCTGGTGACGCGGGCAGCAGGTAGCCTGGCAAACCACGAGGCCTCAAAGGCCAACCTTTTACTTGCGCTGGAGTGTTTACAGCCCACGATCTTCAACTGGGCGGCAGCTGTGACCAACAGCATGAAGAGGCAGCTGAACAACTGTCGACACGGAGAGTCGAAGCAGTTCGGCTATGGATCCATCCTTCTTCCTCTCATGTTTGAGCGGGTGCCAATCCTTCGGCTGCAGACCATGGTACTAGATCCGCCACGCAATGCACGAGAGACGAGAGCCACCAAGTGGGCTCGGGTGATGCCTCGTGGAGGTGGTGGACGCTCAGTGTCGTGGGGTGTTTGCTTCAGAGAGTGGCTAGAGTGCCAGGTTGTCATTGTTGAGGACTGGCCGTATGCCGGTATCGACTTCCGTGGTGACCCAGATATGCCGCTACCTGCGGGGGAGCAGTGGGATGACGGAGGTATAACACTTGATCTTTTTCATTTTGTTCATGTTTTTGTATTTTTTCATGTACATGTCTTGACAAATGCTTATGTTGTGCAGATGTAGGACCCACGAGACCCCTCGGCTTAGCACCAGAGGCACGGAGGGCGGAGCAAGGCGCTAGCGCCTTGGCCTTGGCTCCCGCAGGAGGTGACCAGGGAGAGACCGTGGTCCACAACCTAGAGGGGTTGCTAGCAGGGATCCCAGACTATCAGGGGATCGAGGAGGTCCCCTTGGCTGCACAGATCCATACAGTGGGTGTAGAACCCAGGATGCACCGCCTTCTGAGACGGGTGGCACGAGCGGTGGCATGCTATAGAGAGCATAACCCACCGCAGTAGACGCCTAGGCTTTTATTTTCCACTGTTGTTTTGAGAGACATATGTCTTAGATGTACTGAGGATGTCGGATTTGTGAGACATATACACTTATTTTTTAGTGCCTTAGTGCGCGACACGATATATATATATATATATACATGGTGTTTTTATTGTACCTTATTGCTTCTTATGTTTATGGATTTACATGTTTCGCAAATGTCTGTCTAATACATAGTTAACCAATGCATCAGTTACAACATTAAATCTTCTTGGAATGTGATGATAAGTAATATAATCAAAATCTCTTTCCAATAATTTAACACGTAAATACAACCTTAATATGCGATGGTCTCTGACGGAATATTGTCCATTGAGTTGGTGAACTACAAGCTGCGAGTCTAAATTTACAACCAATGAGCGGATTCCAAGGTTAATCGCCTCGGCTAATAATTCAATTACTGCACTATATTCGGCTACATTATTGGTTGTGCAACCTAGACATACACCTTGAATATCTACCAACTCACCATGAGGATCGTAGATCACCCATGCCGCAGATGACAGATTACGAGTGCTGCGGGAAGCACCATCAGCGAAACCAACGTAAGGTGATCCAGACATCTGTTCAGAAGCAAAAGACACAATAAGTGGCTATCATGCCGGCACACTAAGACAAAAACCAAAATAAACACGCACACACACTAACCAAAAAGCACATGCATGTAAAAATAAATGAGAGAGTGCCTGGACTCAAGCATAATATTTCTTAAGATACAACCCGTTGCGAGGCCTGTCCAGGGGATTGCCTTCATAATCGATCAGTTCGTAAGCACCTTTTTGTAGAACTCGTTTTACAATGTAGGGGCCATGCCACATTGGCTCGAGTTTTCCTGCTCCTAGCTTATCATTAGCCTAATCGTAGAGCAGCACCAAGTCACCTTCGACGAAAGAGCGTAGATTAACTGAATTGTCGAAGTGAGTTTTCACTCGCTTCTTTTGGGCTTCAATAGCAAGGGAGGCCAGACGACGAGTCTCGTCCAATCTTTCCAAGTAAATAAGTCGCTCTTCTGCGGGAGCAGTCTCGGGAAGTAACTCAACGGCTAATTTGAGTGAAGGAATCTCGCACTCAATTGGAAGGGTTGCCTCCAGCCCGTACACTAGCTGGAAAGGGGTGAAGCCGGTGGCATCCTTCACTGAGGTCCGGTAAGCCCACAATGCAGAAAACAACCTTAAATGCCAATTAGACTTGTGCATGCCAACAGTTCTCTGAAGCATCGTGACCAAGACTTTGTTCACGGCTTCAACCTGACCGTTGGCCTGAGGATATTATGGAGATGAACTATGATGCCTATGTCCAAGTTGGGTTGTTAATTCGACCATCATATGATTACGAAAATGTTTTCCGTGATCAGTGACAATGGCTTGTGGAACTCCAAACCGAGAAATAACGTGATTAAAAAGAAACTGCGCCGCCGTATGACCATCTTCTGCCAATGTGGGCATCGCCTCGGCCCATTTTGTAAAGTAATCGACAGCAAAAATGATGTAACCATGCCCCCCGGCCGAGCGAGGGTTACATGTCACATAATCGATGCCCCACTTAGCAAAGGGGCCAACGGTCACTACGGGGTGTAGAGGGGCAGCAGGAGCATGCATCTTCCGCTGGTATATCTGGCATTCGTGACATGATCGGATGGCAAGAATGCAGTCTTTAAAGATGGAAGGCCAGAAGTAGCCAGCACGAAGGATTTTTTGTGCGGTAGCGTATCTAGACATGTGACCGCCACAAGCGCCGGAGTGGCAGTCATTTAAAACTTTTTCAGCTTCTTCGAAGGTGAGACAATGACGAAGAACTGAATCAATCCCAAAGCGGTACAGGGTGTCCCCAACTATGCGATAAGGCTGGGCTTGGTGACGGATCCGTCGACGAGCATCTTTCACCATCTCGAGGCGGAAGGAGGACGTCTTTAAATAGACGATGATGTCCCCGTACCATGGATCAAGAGTGCTGATCAGGAAAAGAGTTTCATCTGGAATCGATTCCTCTATCTGTGAGGAGCATAGCAATTCAGCGAAAACAAGTGATTTCTTGGACTTGGCTGCAGTAAATTCCAAGTCGAACTCTTGGAGGATCATGATCCACTTTGAGTACTTGCCCCCCAACAATTGTCGTGAAAGAATGTATGTCATGGGGTTACAATCTGAAATCACTGTAGTAGTACGCAACAAAATGTAGTGGCGGAATCGTTGGACAGCGCAGACTGCGGCGAGAGCCAACTTCTCAACATATGCGTATCGAGTTTCCATGTCTAATAAGTTACGACTAAGATAATAGATGACATGCTCAATGCCATGATCGTCGTCCTGAACCAAAACCATGCCGATGGTGGTATCGGCAGCAGCCAAATAAAGCGTATAGTCAAGATGGTAATTCGGCGGCTGCAACAAAGGGGCGGAAATCAGGAGAGTTTTCAGATGAGCAAACGACTCCTCAGCTATGGCATCCCATCGAAATGGGGTATCACGCTTCAGTAACCGGGTAAAACCCTTTGCCACTTCGGCATAGTTTGGTATAAACTGTCTTAAAAGATTCGCTTTTCCCTGCAAACTCTGTAATTGGCGCAGAGTTACAGGGGGAGGAAGATTCACAACTGCCTCGACTTTCAAGGGATCCAGACAGATGCCCTCTTGGGAGACGATGAACCCAAGTAGTCGACCTGATTCCACGCAGAAGACACATTTGTGCAGATTTAAGCGAATATTGTAGTGTCTGCAACGAAGAAATATTTCACGAAGGTGCGCTGGATGGTCTGCGCGTTTAGCTGAATGAGCAGGAAGATCATCTAGATACAGTTGTACGATGTGCCTGATATCATGGAAAGCATACGACATCGCACGCTGAAAAGTAGCCCCGGCATTTTTGAGGCCGAAGGGGAGCTTTTTATAAGCAAAGGTGCCCCAGGGACAGATGAAGGCCGTCTTATGTTGATCTGCCAGAGCAATGTTGATCTAGTTGTAACCAGAAAAACCGTCCATGAAATAATATATCTCGCTACCCGCACACTCGTCAATGAGTTGATCGATAAATGGAGTGGAGTAGTTGTCCTTAGGACAAGCTCTGTTGATATCACGGTAGTCAACGCAGACACGGATAGTGCCCTGTTTTTTATCGACAGGGACAATATTTGAGACCCATTCCGTCAGTGGGATCGGATAGATGAATCTAGCTTTAAGAAGCTTTTCCACCTCTGCTTTGATAGTTGCCGCCTTGCGGGGATTCACGGGACGCAAATGCTGGCGAACCGGTTTGGCCCCGAGATACGTTGGTATCTCGTGCACCACTATAGACAGATCAATCCCGGGCATTTCTTCATAGGACCATGCAAAGACATCGCGAAATTCACGGAAGAGAGCGATGTAAACTTGAATCTCCTCCGGAGTGCAGGTCACTCCGATAAAAATATTCTCGACGATCCCTGGTTTGATAGAGATGTCGATTAGTTGAGTCTGCGTGATGTTCCCTAGATTTCCTTCTGACGTGGTATGATACATTTGAACAAGCGTCTGAAGGGGTTGAGAAGGGAGACATGAAGCAAACCGCCCAAGACACAGCAGAGATTCCTGATGGGTAGGGAGAAAGGAGGAACGGTGGTGAAGAGGGAACCACGGACGTTCGTCCAGAGACATAGTCTCTATAATAGCCTCATCGGAGGGAAATGTTTCCTTCAATGGATCCGAGGAGGTGTATTTTCCTAACCAAGGGGGAAAATCATCTGAGTCAAGGGCCCCACTCGAGACGGTGGGTTTAGCATGAGAAGCTGATGCAGCAACAATTTCAATGTAGTTGAGCTCGGCGGGACTCAACGGCATCACTTCACCCCAAGGTTCGATCTGGTTGATGGAAGGAAGAATCCAAGGGTCAGAACGAGCCGAGATCATAGAGATCGAGGCGAAGTTGGGAGGTGGGAGGGAAAAAACACCCATAAGGGCAGGTTCTTTGAAGAGCCCGGCTCCCACATTCTCATATGGAACTGAGGTATGCTCAACGAAGGGTACGTTTCCCTCAGAAGAGGAAGTGAAAAACGAGAATTGATCAACCGTGACAATCTTCCCTTGATGGGGAAAACGAATGACACGGAAGAGGGAGGAGGCTACAGCACGCATTGCGTATGTCCAGCTTCATCCCAGGAGAAGATTATAGGTGAGACTTGCGTCTACCACTTCTACTTCAACTTCTACAGTCTTCCCTTCTAAGGTGATCAGTAGCCGTTGAAGGATACCATATGGACGAGACTCTCTCCCGTCGAATGCTTCCAAGGTCGTCGGGGACTGACTCAACGTCGGAGACCCGATGTCTTTCCAACATGCAACAGACATGATGCAGGTCGAGGCGCCCTCATCAATAACCGTACGATGGATCGTTTTAGAATTGATGATGACTTGTATAAGGAAAGCGATCTGATGAGGCAGTCGTGGAACATGACTCTCGAGATCGAAAGTGATTAAATCCGAGTCTGCTGGGTCGATTCCACCGATGGCCAATAGCAGGGACTTCCTCTGGGGGGGGCAGCTCTGAAGGACTTCTAATGCAGACATGGCAGACGGAGCCTGCGCTAAGTCCTCCACGATGCTGTAGTGCTGAGCAGCACGGGCATTCGGGTTATAGGAAGACCTCCTGAGTACCCCTTTGGGAGGGGGTCGGATTGTCGTCTCAGTGGTTGGTCTCTCGATATGGAGAGGAACAGAGCTGGACGGAGGAGCACTTGAGGGGACCTCTGGCTCCTTTCCAGTAGACGACGAATAATCCTTAGCTCGAGTAGATACATAAATAGGAATAGTTCCAGCCATGAAGACCTGGGAACCAAAAGGAGAAGAGGAAGAAGGATCAGCTACCATCTGGGTTTGCTGAGAAGGAAAGGGCTCTTTCAACACAGCAGGCATTCCTTGGGCACCTTTCAACAACCGGCTAACTTCGGACCGCCTGGGGCAGTCCTTGGTATAGTGGTCTTCCTCACAAATGAAGCAAGGGTACTTAGGTTTTCGTTTAGCTCCTTCCTCAGTAGGAGTTTTGAAGATTCCTGCTTGGGTTGATCGGGTTTATTCCTCCCTTTTCCTTTTTCCTTTTTCTTACCCTTCGAGGCTTTGCCTGTCGTGGAAGACTGAACGGCATTAACCTCAGAAGTATTACCAGAAATAACAATGCCCTGGGAAGAGCTTTCATTGGGTGAACTAGACTTCTACTTCCCAGAGTTGGATGACTTTTTAGAGGCCTGGCCTACAGAGCCAATGACTCCATTGACAGATGGCTTGGGTGGAGCCTTGGATGTGCCGGGCCTAGGGGCATCTGGAAAATAATCATACAAGGTATCGGATTGAGAATACACTAAATCTAGGTACTGAGCTCGCGCGATTGCTTTCTCTTCAGTTACGCACGCTCCCATAGCGATGTCCCGTGCAATCTGGGGGACAAAGGAGGTAGTAAACCAGTCGGTGAGGAGGAAATCAGGTATCCAGAACTTGATTAAACTGCAGCGCCTTCTCCATTCATGGATGTGATCGGAGATGTGCCTTGCAGTATCCTACTTGAGAGACGTAAGGAGATGAGTCCCTGTCTCATACCGAATGGGTAACTTAAAATGATTCAAAAATGTCATAGCCAACGAATTGAAATCATGGAATGATGTACGATACAATTTGATATACCATTTCGCTGCTGAACCAGTGAGAGTCCTTTGAAAGAGGCGAAGTCGGATTGAATCATCGAGCCATGAATTCGACGAACACCATAAGTGATACGTCATGACTGGGCCTGAGGGTCTTCTCCGGCTTTTCCATCAAATTTGGGACAGTCACTTGGTATTTTAGTTGGAACTGGTGGCCAATTTGGATCATGTAAAATTGGATCATTCGTCAACTTGGACACATCGGGCAGTTCCAACGTAGCTAGAAATGGTAACTGCGGATTAAACAACATTTGCGGCGGATACGAGGTAGAACCAGAATTCCACCCGGCTCCTGGTTGCCCCCACTGTCCTTGTCCTGATGGGCCAGGTCCGTAAGGGCCTTGTCCATAAGGATTTTGTCCATAGGGGTTATTCCCGGAACCAGGTTGTTGATTCTGCCCCCCAGCACCCCATTGGTTACCATATTGGCCAGTAGGTTGTTGATAATTCTGATAAGGGATATATGGATTTTTTCCCTGGGGTTGCTGGTATCCGTACTGAGCCTGAGAACCAGGCGGCATCTGATAACCAGATGAATACGGGGGTTGGGATTGGTACCCACCCGAGTAAGGAGGAGGGACTTGATGTCTGCCTGAGTAAGGAGGTCGGGATTGGTACCCACCTGAATACGGAGGCGGGGCTCGATACCCACCTACAATAGGACGCTGGGATTGATACCCACCTGATATAAGAGGTCAGGATTGATACCCTCCTGCGTGCTGAGCCGTCTGGCCAGAGGGTTGTCTTGGTCGGATTGGGGGCGGCACCACTCGCCCAGAAGGTCGAGCTTGCTGGTTGAGAGGGTACCCCTGCGCGGCCGAGGTTTGTCCCTGATGGCTAGAGGGTTGCTGAGTGGTAGGCCGGCCTTGCTGCGCGTAAGGCTGGCCCCCTTGCCCAGAAGGGTTACCTTGCTGGTTTACGGGTTGACCTTGTTGCCCATGGGGTTGTCCCTGGTTCCCGTAAGGTTGCCCCGAAGGGTAGCCTTGTTGGGTACCTGGTTGACCTTGTTGGGTGTTGGGTTGCCCCGTGTTTCTTGAAGGTTGCCCAAAATAAGAAAACTCTGGACCACTAGAGACCAAAGGTTGTCCTTGATGAGGTTGTCCTTGTGGGCCTCCTTGCTGACCTGGATAATTTGGCCCTGCATACTGCTGCCCATAATTAGGCTACACATAGGGTTGTTGATCCTGGTAAGGTGGTCCTTGCTGTCCATGTTCCAGGTAGTACTAGCCACCACCATACCCGGTGGTACTCCAATCCACATTCAAAGGAACGGAAATTTCGTCATAAGGAATTTCCGGCGAGGAGGTGTACAAGTAATGACCCTCCTCCTCATAGTACGGATCTTGAGTACCTGGGTCTTGGACATTACGCAAGTATTCAAAATATGCCTCCTCTTTTGTCATGTACTCGGAAGCAGGAGGAGCACCACTTGCAGGGTGCACAACTCTAGAAGAAGGAGACGGTTCACCACTTTCTGGTGGGCCTCGAGATGGGCCTGCAGTAGAAGTAACAGCGGATGAGGCTATGACCGCACTCACAACTGGAGTTGATACCGCGACACAAACGGTCGGGTTGGTGGGGACTGCCGTAACGGCAGAATGAGGGGCTTGGGAAACAAATGGTCCTGTGGTAGGGACGGTGTCGCGACCCCAAAAAAACTATCGAGCATCCTGTAATGATCTGTAATGCCTTGGCACCATTTGTCCAAAGGACGTGACGGTGTAAGGTGTAGAGATAACAGGAGATGTTGCCGGAATGGGCGTATCTATACTCGACATAACGGTCGGGCCACTAGACACTGGAGAAGTGTCGCCCATATTGGATGAAGCCATCGAAGATGGAGCACCGACAGGAGTGGCGGGATGAGACTCGTCAGAGGGTTCCCAAACAGGGTTGTAAAAGAACTCGTAGAACTCGTCTCCTGGGGCTCAAGAATTCAACGGTTGTACGCTTGGAACAATAGGAAAAGCGCCACAAAATGAAGTTTCAGGGGCAGCAGAAGATGGGGACCCTTCTTCACTTGGGATCGAAGACGGAGTCGATGGATCTGCCAGGATGACCCAACAGAGACCCTAAAGAAGCTAACGATAAAACCTACTCAAACTAAACGCACACAAGATCTAACCGGGTAATATTATCGTGGCCAAATGAATTTTAATACATAGGAACCAAACTTGACCTTTTCATGTTTCGAGAGTCGAGAAAAGGACGAAAAGATGACTCTATCGCCTTCGAATGTTTAACGAGCACGAAGTGACAAGACGCTCGCTTACACCTTTTCTTTTAGAGAGTCTGAAAAGGATCAAAAGTGACTACTCTGGAAGTTCTAGGCAAAAAGGTTTACCAAGCAACCCGTAAAACTGCTTATACACCTTGGCAATCGTATGAGAACCAAGGACTTCCCGTACTGCAGTCAATCTTCCCGAATGTTGTGTTCGGTGCGTTACGGTTCACAAGGCGGAAGACTCGGCTTCCTATGGATCAAGGATGCAAGCCTAATGGAGTCTCCCCATATATACGCGACGGTACGCGGGAGCCCAATCCATACTAGCACTTATCGTTTCACCGTGGAGGAATCACCCAACCACTCAACGTTAAGCTACTAGGTTTAAAGACGCCGGAACACGTCTCTAGCCTAGACCTCTAGATGTTCGCGTTAAGTTCCAATGCGTTTTTATGTAAATTTGGTTTATTTTACGGTTGATCTTTGAATTAAGTTTCAGTTTCAGGTTCTACCGTATGATCTCTCAAAAACACCTAAATGCAACTATATGCCAAAGACCATCATTTTGTTCGATGAATTCTAACTACAATAAAGTTAAGGATCCTTCAAACAAACAAAACGAATTGAAGCAATCACGCAACCTAATGCAACTAATAGCGAGGAAACGAAACTTTTCTCTTGAAAGTACAAAACAATGAAATTCTCTTTTCCTTTCAACTATTAAATGCAAAAGACACTAGTTTGCTTTTCTTTTCAATGACATAAAAGTGTTTTTAAAATGAACTAGAGAGATAGCAACACTAAGTGAAAGACCAAAATCACTCAATGCACACACAAGACAATTCCCAAGTCACTAAAAACCAGTTTCCCAAATCGAAGGAAAACGAAGGCTTATGAGCTATGTGATCTAAGCTCAACAAGACACCGAGTAATTCAAAGGAGGAAAGCAAATTGCTTGGAACACAATCAATCACTTTCAACAATCACCAAACAAACATGAAAACAAAAACGAAGTTGGCTGGTCAACCAAGAACACAAGATCCCGAACGGGAGGCTAGACACACACGGCCACTAGATGTCCTAGGGTTTGAGTGTGAAATCAATGGAGAAAAGCGAACACCCGAAGGATGAAGGTCCACAACCAGGCAAACGACGATCTGACACACTTCAGCAATCGCAAAAGTCAAGACAAAATGCAAACCAAGCAATGAAGCAAAAAGGAAGGCTTTGCAAAAACTGAAAACAAGCAATAAACGAACCCTCGCGGAACGAGGTCTCGCAAGAAAGCGAGTTACAGCTTAAACAAAATAAACAAGCCAAGAGCCAAGTGGGAAAAAGAAGGGGACAACCAAACCAAGAGGTCCAGGAGGTAAATTTGGACAAAAAGGAGTTTTACAGGATCAGCGCGGGTGACCCCTCAGCAACAAAGCGATGACAGAAAAAGGCCTGTAGCAACTTTGCGCTGTCAGCGCGGAAGGACACGGATAAAGGGAGCTGGCCCGAAAACAAGGTCAGCGCGACTGTTAAATGTATTTACGCGATGACAGGAACGACAAAGAAGACACTGTGCGATGTCAGCGCAGCTGTTCTGAAATAAAACGCGCTGGAGCTAAAAAACAAATAAAATCAAGCCAAAAACCCCCAAATCAAGGCAACAGGCTTTCAAGGCAATTAAAGCAGTTCCCAGGACAAACCAGGAAACAAACCAATCAACAAATCAATCCCAAACTTTGACAAAGAAGCAATAACCAAATAAAAAACAAGGGTGAAACACAAAGAGACAAGCAAGCTTCCCCAGCGGAGTTGCCAAATTGTTGGATAGGTAAATCCCCTCTACGGATAGAGGCGATCCCTACTAGCCCAACGGGGGTCTAGCAACAATCAAACAATGCTACACTGCAGGTTCCTAGTTGTGATTAACAAGTGGGTAAAAGAAACCTACTTGGATTCCAACGCTATATTTGTCGAAGAGATGATCCTCTCGCTCCTTTGCTCCAGCCGATCACAGTCCTCCACTATCTTCGCGGACAGACACCTGCACAAGCAAAGAGAACAAACACAAGCGTAAAATCTACTAAAGAACAACTATGTATCAGTCAGGAAGGATACAATTTACATTAATCATTCATAGGACAAATGGAAATGGAACCATAAGAGTAGTCATCTATCTTTATTAATAAAAAAGTAGAGTAAGGTACAACCGAAGTCCTGACGCTAAGTCCTTCTCTAGAGGGTCCAGCCAGCATGTCTTCCAAGCATTCACCTTTGAAGTGGATCTCCCAAGTCAAAGAGGTCTCTCTCTCACATACAAGGCATCAAACTTATGACCTTCCTCAAGCTCAAAAGCAGTCCTCACAACACACCAAATGCCTACAAAAGCAGCACTAATGCACTAAGAATTCCTCAATCAAAGTCTATATGTTCAAAACTAACTAACTAGCTGCTCATGGAAATGGTGGAGGTTTATAAAGGAGAAGGAGTCTCCATGAATAGGTAAAGGATGAGCTTTCCCCCATGGTAAGTGGATGGTCAGTCGAACAGACATGCCAGAGAAAGGATGGCGACCTCAATAATGCTAACAACCAGTTCTGGAGTGATCTGGAAGGCTGGCTGTTAGAAAAAACTCGCCAAAACAGGATCAGCGCGGGTGCAACACAGGGCTGGCGCGCTGGCATCGCAAACATATTATAGAAGAGGTCTGGTCAGCGCTCAATGATACAAACGGAGGGTGCGCTGTCCGTAAAATTGGACCAGCACGGAAAACTCGTGTGCTTCCGCGCTGGCAGCGCAGCAGTTACACTATCCTCCACCAGTCAGCGCGGTTATTTTAGAAACAGACGTGATGATCCAATTAACTTAGGCAAAGAGGGTTTTTAGCCATTTCAGAGAGCATAGGCCAGGTGAATGTGGTTTTATGACACAGTAGAGATGCTGACAAGGTGGCAGTGACATTTTACTGTGTAACACTACAAACGACCCAAGGCCATCTTTCAGGCGAACCCGAAAACACGACTCGATTGCCAACCCACCTTTCACATGGAAAGAAAACCTGCTGCTGTTATCATCTAGAGGGGCACGAGGGGACCAGGACGAGCTTGGGAGCCACACCACAACAACCCATACAGCTCCAAGAACTTAGAGAGCAGAAGGGGAATTATTCACATATGCCTCCCGGGACGACAATGGCCAACATTATCGCTCATGTGCTACCGAGTGGGGATGGAGAGAAGATGAAAATCGGCCACCCTACAAATGACCCAAGGCCATCGTTCAGGCAAACCCAAAAACACAACTCGATTGCCAACCCACCTTTCACACAGAAAGAAAACCTGTCGTTGGTCTCATCCAGAGGGGCAAGAGGAGACCAGGACAAGCCGGGGAGCCACACCACAACAGCCCATACAGCTCCAAGAAATTGGAGAGTAGAAGGGGAATTGTTCACATATGCCTCCCAGGATGACCATGGCCAACATTACCGCTCATGCGCTACTGAGTGGGGATGGAGAGATGATGAAAATCGGCCACCCTATAGATGTCCCAAGGCCATCGTTTGGGCAAACTCGAAAACACAACTCGATTTCCAACCCACCTTTCACACGGAAAGAAACCCTATCGCTGGTATCATCTGGAGGGGCACGAGGGGACCAAGACAAGCCGGGGAGCCACACCACAACAGCCCATATAGCTCCAAGAACTTAGAGAGCAGAAGGGGAATTGTTCACATATGCCTCCCGAGACGAGCATGGCCAACATTACCGCTCATGTGCTACCGAGTGGGGATGGAGAGAAGATGAAAATGAGCCACCCTACAAATGAACCAAGGCCATCCTTCAGGAAAACCCGAAAAAAAAAACTCAATTACCAACCCACCTTTCACATGAAAAGGAAACCTGTCACTTGTATCATTTGGATGGGCACAAGGGGACCAAGACGAGCTAGGGAGCCGCACCACAATAACCCATACGAGTTTACATGGATGCCCTCACCCAAACGAGTTTGCACGGATGCCCTCAAACGACCCACCCGAACGAGTTGACATGGGCACCCTCAAACGACCCACCCTTAAGAGTTTAAATGGGCGCACACAAGACCAAAACGAAGGGACAAGGGAGAGTCGGGCAAACGAGCTGCACGAATGTGCACAAAGCCAACCTCGGGTCACAACTTAGAATTTTTGTCACGGGATCATTCGCCCGAGCGTGCCCTCACCCAACCCGCCTGAACGAATTGATGCGGATGCCCTAAAATGACCCACCTGAATGAGTACATGGGTGCCCAAATGAGTGTAGCAAAGGGACAAGGGAGAGCCGGGAAAAAGAGTTACACGAACGTGCACAAAGCCAACCTCGGGTCACAACTTAGCATTTTTTGATATGAACTCATTCGCCTGGGCACGCCCTCGCTCGACCCGACCGAATGAGTTCACATAGACGCACTCGCCTGACCAGCCCTATCACGCCCCCAAGCCTATGGTAGTCTTTCAATCGTGCCGGCGAGATGCGGCACCAACGAACACTTTCTTTTTACCAATACTCGTGCACATGGACTATGCCATTCCACTTACTCCTACTTAGTTTGTGATTCTCAACCAAGTATAATTAAGTTATCCTTCATACCAATGAACACCCATACACATTCATTATCAACAACAATTATAAACGAGAACACAATTGCATAGTATAAAGGGAGGGGCAACTCCCTGAACAATGAGTCTGCCGAACAATATATTATAAATATCAGTTTACAATGTACAAGTATGCTTGGAAAGTCCAAGTCCCATACTTAGTCAATTTTACAATCAAGGCAAACCTCGGTTGCTTTCTTTCGTTTCACCTCCGTGCACCCTTGCACGATGGGCGGGTGCTCATCCAAGCCACCAAGACACCCACGCCAAGACTTGGCACAAACGACACCTCAACTGATCACCGAGCACACCTTGCCCAACGCCTTCACCCAACTCCAAGTACGAGCTATCTATGTGCATTAACCAAGACTAGCGCATGAGCTATGATCTCTACCTCTTGTCCTTTCTGCGCACAAGAACTGCACACTTCCTCTTGTGCGAAGATGTTGAATGATCGAATGAATTGTGTGTTGAATGCTCTCCAAACGGATCATGTATATACCCAACGTAACATGTGGGAGGGCTGCCCAGCCGACCGCCCCACCAACGCTTGCACACCCCTCTCCAATGCCATGGATGTGTTGGCTTTCCTCCATCGCAAGTCACATCACACTACGCTCAACTGAGGGTATAAACCTCCATCGCATATCGTTTTTCACTTATCGCAAACCTTTGTTTCATCGCAAGCTTTGTTTCATATCATCACATAACCGAGTCGCACTTGTGTCGCACGACCGCCCGTGCGCTCCAACCGTCGCTCGCCCGTGTGTGTGCCCGAGTCACCCGGCGCCCAACCACGTCACACAAACAAAGGCATTACATCCTCCTCCACCTGAAATCATTGTCATCCTCAACAACATACCATCGTGGTATCCATTCACCAAGATCATCGATCACCCTGTCACAATCTCTACATGTTGCTCTCCATCATGGAAGGCTGGTCCCTCCATCTCAAGCTACATGCCCACTGTAACATTGTGTAATTCCCATCATGTGTCATCATGTGAACTGCTGCCATGATACTCCAACACAATGCTAACACATCTCTACACCAACACTGTGTCCCAATAGTCACATCAATCTGTACACTTCCGGACCCCATGTCTGAACTAGTTGGGTAGCTAATCCAACCATCACGCTCAAATCATGGGAGTGAACATCCTCATATCACCATCAGTCGTTTCTCAAAACATCTGCCACATCCTAAACTCATCAAGAATCTATCTCCATATAAGTGTAAACCATGCCCAGGTCCATGAAGTAGCCCTCATCTCATCTGCAACATGTCATGATGCTTGATGCCAAGCCATCCCTGCACCACCGTACCTACTCAACCTTCTTTAAGGACTCACTGCCATGAGTATCTAACAATGAGCCCCATCTTCTTGTCCATCTAAGAAGATGTGGAAGGAGTAGAGCTTGAAGGCTCACCCTCACTAATCATCTCAATCCAGCTATCAGGATCCTCAACATCCATCCTTTGTAGATAAGTGACCCGATCCTCCTCTCAGATATTCGGCCTCACATATACCTCATCATCATCTTCATCATCCTCGACCACTTCTAGCCTTCTTGACAAATCCAAGATAGTATCTGAAAGAGTCTTGATGATCAATGACTGTTCAGTAAGCTTTGTCTCAACCATGGACAACCGCTTACTCATGTCACCCATCCGCTTCTCATCCTCCATTTGCATCACTGCCAACTTACAATCAGGCCTTGTTACTCCAATGGTAGGCACACCAATGGGTACATCTTCCCTTCCATCATAAACGTACAGCTTCTTTAAATGTGGAACAATCAGAGCATCAAATTGTTTCATGAATTCCATCCCCAACAGAGCCTCATAGTCATCTATCCGCACTATAGTGAAGTCAACCTTCCCTGTCCACTCACCAAGTTTTGTGTCCACCTTTTCAGCTACACCAAGAACTTCATCCGGAGGAGAATTCACCGTCTTCATTTGTGCCTTGATCGGTACAAATTTCAGCCCAATCCTTCTCGCAGTATCTTCTCCCACGACGTTGTGAGAAGCCACACTATCCACCATAGTGAGTACATCAGCATCTCCAACTTTCATCCGAACATACTCCAACTTATTCCTCTCAGGATCCTTTTGCAAGATCACCTTTGTAGCAGTAGCAGCACCAAGTATCTGTATCATCCCCATAGAAGCTCCTTCACCCTTCGCATTAGATTGTGCAATCATAGCCACTTTCGATTTAGAAGGACAATTCTTCACCGTATGTGGTCCAGCACATATCCAACACTTCAAGACTTTCTTCATCTTCGAACTGTCATCCGATTTCGAAGCATCATCTTTCTTCTTATCTTTCGGCTTGTCAGACTTCTTCTTCCTATCATCAGAAGTCTCATCATAATGCTCCACCAACCTATCCACAACAACAAAAGCCTCTTCAAGTGTTCTAATACTCGGTCTCTTCACTTCATTGCGTGCCCAATACTTCAACCCAATAATGAAATTGAACACCTTGTCCCTCTTCGCTAGGAAGTTCTAGGACCACACTTGCAAACTCTCGTTGATATGTCTGAAGGTTCCCTGTCTTCTTTATGAATTTTATCTTCATCCTTGCCTCCCATGTTTCATCTTGAGGATTTAAATGGGCCTACAAAGCTCCTTTCATTTCATCCCACGAAGTGATGTCACTAGCACTGCCACTGGAAATCTGGTCCATCCTCCTTCACCACCACATCTTAGCATCCTTTTTTAAGAACAGAGCAGCTACCTTGACCTTTATCTCATCATCAGATAGACCCAACCGTTCCAAGTATTGCTCCATGTCCCATAGAAAGTTTCCAAGAGTCTTTGCACTCCTTGTACCATCGAAAGATTCCGGTTCCTTGAATTTCACATGAGGCACTCCTCCACCTGAGCCATGCCTCACGGCCTTTTTCAACACCGTGATCTCATCTCTGGCTTCATCAAGAGATTTCTTAAAGTCCGCGATCTCTGAAAGACCCTGGTCCCTTGCTTCTTCAACCTCCTTGACCCTTACTTCAAGTTGTGTACACATAAGATTAGTGTACTCGTGTTGTGTCCGGAGTTCATCGAGCTCTTCCTTCAAATTCATATTGGCCTCTTGTCCCTTAGTGAACAAGTCCATCTTCTTTTCCCAAGAAGTCTCCATGGCCTCCATTCTCACCAACACTTTCTCCATAAGCGTTATAGTAGCATCCTGCACACTAGACCTAGCCTGGGACTCATCCATTGCTAATAGCCTCTTCCTTCTTTGCAATCTAGTCTCGACCATACAATAGCTTCACCTGCAACCCAAGTCCTTGATGCAACACTTATCAGGAAGTGTTTCACCAACCTCTTTCCTCTGTTGCACCTGTTACCACAGTCACTTCTTCATCAACTCGGTCATCAGCCTGCTCTGATACCAACTGTCAAGTTGTGTATTAGTTTCAATGCTTCAACACCCGAACCTGTTCAACAGCTCTGATACCAACTGTGACACCCCTAAGCCTACGGTAGTCTTTCAACCGTGCCAGTGAGGTGTGGCACCGCTGAACACTTTCTTTTTACCAATACTCGTGCACATGGACTATGCCTATCCACTTACTCCTACTTAGTTTGTGATTCTCAACCAAGTATAATTAAGTTATCCTTTATACCAATGAACACCCATACACATTCATTATCAACAGAAATTATAAACGAGAACACAATTGCACAGTATAAAGGGAGGGGCAACTCCCTGACAATGAGTCTGCCCAACAATATATTATAAAAATCAGTTTACAATGTACAAGTATGCTTGGCAAGTCCAAGTCCCATACTTAGTCAATTTTACAATCAAGGCAAACCTTGGTTGCCTTCTTCCATTTCACCTCCGTGCACCCTTGCACAATGGGAAGGTGCTCACCCGAGCCACCAAGACACCCACGCCAAGACTTGGCACAAATGGCACCTCAACTGATCACCAAGCACAAATTTCCCAACGCCTTCACCCAACTCCAAGTACGAGCTATCTCTGTGCATTCACCAAGACTAGCGCATGAGCTATGCGCTCTACCTCTTGTCCTTTCTATGCACAAGAACTGTGCACTTCCTCTTGTGTGAAGATGTTGAATGATTGAATGAATTGTGTGTTGAATGCTCTCCAAACACATCATGTATATACCCAACGTAACGTGTGGGTGGGCTTCCCAGCCGACCGCCCCACCAACGCTTGCACACCCCTCTCCAATGCCATGGATGTGTCGACTTGCTTCCATTGCAAGTCACATCGCACTATGCTCCATCGAGGGTATAAACCTCCATCACATATCATTTGTCACTTGTCACAAACCTTCGTTTCATTGCAAGCTTCGTCGCATATCATCACATAACCGGGTCGCACTTGTGTCGCATGACCGCCCATGTGCTCGAACCGTCGCTCACTCATGCGCGCGCCCGGGTCACCCGGCACCCAACCACGTCACACAACTGGAGGCGTTACAAGCTCGAATGAGTTGACACGCACGCCCTCAAACTAGTAACCAAAACGAAGGGACAAAGGAGAGCCGTAATGAGCTACACGAATATGCACAAAGCCAACCGCGGATCACAACTCAACATTTTTGATATGGGCTTGTTCGCCCGGGAGTGACCTCGCTCGACCTGACTGAATCAGTTCACACAGATGCCCTCGCCCGACCAGCCTGAACGAGTTCACACGCACGCCCTCAAATGACTCACCGAAATGAAGGGACAAAGGAGAGTCGGGCAAACGAGTTGCACGAATGTGCACAAAGCCAACCTCGGGTCACAACTTAGCATTTTTTGATACGGGCTAGTTCGCCTCGGTGTGCCCTCACCCGACCCGCCCGAACGAGTTCACATGGACGACCTCGCCCAACCCGCCCGAACGAGTTCACACGCACGCCCTCAAACAAGTCACCAAAACGAAGGGACAAGGGAGAGCCAGGCAAATGAGCTACACGAACGTGCACAAAGCCAACCTCAGGTCACAACTTAGCATTTTTTGATAGGGGCTCATTCGCCCGAGCGCGCCCTCGCCCAACCCGCCTGAACTAGTTCACATGAATGCCCTTGCCCGACTCACCAAAATGAAGGGACAAGGGAGAGCCGGGAAAATGAGGTGCACGAATGTGCACAAAGCCAACCTCGGGTCACAACTTAGCATTTTTTGATACAAGCTTGTTTGCCTGGGCGCGCCCTCGCTCGACCAGCCTGAACAAGTTCACACAGATGCCCTCGTCCGAACTACCTGAACGAGTTCACATGCAATCCCTCAAATGACTCACCGAAATGAAGGGACAAAGGAGAGCCGGGAAAACGAGCTACACGAACATGCAAAAATCCAACCTTGGGTCACAACTTAGCATTTTTTGATATGGGCTCGCTCGCCCCGGCGTGCCCTCGCCCAACCCGCCCGAACGAGCTCACACGCACACCCTCAAACGACTCACTGAAACGAAGGGACAAGGGAGAGCCAGGAAAACAAGCTGCACAAATGTGCACAAAGCCAACCTCAAGTCACAACTTAGCATTTTTTGATACGGGCTCGTTCACCGAGGCGTGCCCTCACCCGACAAGCCCAAACAAGTTCACACAGATGCCCTCGCCTGACCCACCTGAACGAGTTCACATGCACATCCTCAAAAGACTCACCAAAATGAAGGGACAAAGGAGAGCCAGACAAACGAGCTGCACAAACGTGCACAAAGCCAACCTCGGGTCACAACTTAACATTTTTTGATACGGGCTTGCTCGCTTGGGTGCGCCCTCGCCCGACCCACTGGAATGAGACATGCACGCCCTCAAATGATCATCAAAATGAAGGGACAAGGGAGAGCCGGGAAAATGAGCTGCACGAACGTGCACAAAGCCAACCTTAGGTCACAACTTAGCATTTTTTGATATGGGCTCATTCACCCAGGCGCGCCCTCTCCCGACCCACCCAAATGAGTTCACACAGACGCCCTCGCCCAACCCGCCCAAACGAGTTAACACCCACGCCCTCGCCCGACTCGCCTGAATGAGTTAACACCCATGCCCTCACCCAACCCGCCTGAACGCATTCACATGCACACCCTCAAACGGCTCACCGAAACAAAGGGACAAGGGAGAGCCAGGAAAACGAGCTATATGAACGTGCACAAAGCCAACCTCGGGTCACAACTTAGCATTTTTTTCTACAGGCTCATTCGCCCGGGCGTGTCCTCACTTGACACGCCTGAACGCGCTCACACACATGTCCTCAAATGACTCACAGAAACGAAGGGACAAGGGAGAGCCGGGAAAACGAGCTGCACGAACGTGCACAAATCCAACCTTGTGTCACAACTTAGTATTTTTTGATACGGGTTCGTTCGCCCGGGCGCGCCCTCGCCCGACCCGCCCGAACGAGTTCACACAGACGCCCTCGCCTGACCCCCCCGAATGAGCTCACACGCACGCACTCAAACGACTCACCGAAACGAAGGGACAAGGGAGATCGAGGAAAATGAGCTGCACGAACATGCACAAAGCCAACCTCGAGTCACAACTTAGCATTTTTTGATATGGGCTCACTCGCCCTGGGGCGCCCTCGCCTAACCCGCCTGAACAAGTTCACATGGACCCCCTTGCCCGACCCGCCTGAACGAGCTCACATGCACACCCTCAAATGACTCACCGAAACGAAGGGACAAGGGAGAGCCGGGAAAACGAGCTGCACGAACGTGGACAAAGCCAACCTCGGGTCACAACTTAGCATTTTTTGATACGGGCTCGTTCACCCAGGCGCGCCCTCGCCCAACCTGCCCGAACGAGTTCACACGGACGCCCTCACCCGACCCGACCAAACGAGTTCACACGGACGCCATTTCCCGACCCGCCAAACGAGTTCACATGGACGCCCTCGCCTGACCCACCCGAACGAGCTCACATGCATGCCCTCAAATGACTCACCGAAACGAAGGGACAAGGGAGAGCCGGGAAAACGAGCTGCACGAACGTGCACAATGCCAACCTCAGGTCACGACTTAGCTTTTTTTGATACGAGCTCGTTCGCCTAGGCGCGCCCTCGCCTAACCTGCCCGAACGAGTTCACACATATGGCCTCGGCCGACCCGCCCGAACAAGCTCACCCGCACGCCCTGAAACGACTCACCGAAACGAAGGGACAAGGGAGAGCCAGGAAAACGAGCTGCACGAACGTGCACAAAGACAACCTCGAGTCACAACTTAGCATTTTTGATAGGGGCTCGTTTTCCCGGGCGCAACCTCGCCCGTCCAGCCCGAACGAGTTCACACGGATTCCCTTACCTGACCCGCCCGAACAAGTTCACATGGACGCCCTCACCCGACTCGCCTGAACGAGCTCACATGCACGCCCTCAAATGACTCATTGAAACGAAGGGACAAGGGAGAACCGAGAAAATGAGCTACACAAACATGCACAAAGCAAAACTTGGGTCAAAACTTAGCATTTTTTTATATGGGCTTGTTCGCCTAGGTGCGCCCTCACCTGACCCGGCCGAACGAGTTCACATGGATGCCCTCGCCCAACCCGCCCGAACGAGCTGACATGCACACCCTCAAACGACTCACCGGAATGAAGGGACAAGGGAGAGCTGGGGAAACGAGCTGAACGAACGTGCACAAAGCCAACCTCGGGTCACAACTTAGCATTTTTTGATACGGGCACGCCCTCGCCCAACCCACCATGTAATGCCTCTAGTTATGCGATGCGGTTGGGCGTCGGGCGATCCGGGCGCGCGCACAGGCGAGCGACGGTTGGAGCGCACGGGCAGTCGTGCGACACAAGTGTGACCCGGTTATGCGACGAAGCTTGTGACGAAATGAAGGTTTGCGACAAGTGATAAATGATATGCGATAGATTTATACCCTCATTTTGTCGCAAGCTTCATTGCATATCATCGCATTAACGGGTCGCACTTGTGTCGCACGACCGCCCGTGCGCTCCAACCGTCGCTCGCCCGTGTGCACGCTCGGGTCGCCCGACGCCCATCCGCGCCGCACAACCAGAGGCGTTACATCCAGTCACTTCTTCCAAGTGTATCCACACCTTCACTTCATCACAAGCAACCCTGCTTTGATACCAACTGTAGGCTTAGGGGCTCACACGAACACCCTCGCCCGACCCACCCGAACGCGCTCACACGCACACCCTCAAACGACTCACCAAAACAAAGGGACAAGGGAGAGCCGGGAAAACGAGCTGCATGAAAGTGCACAAAGCCAACCTCGGGTCACAACTTAGCATTTTTTGATACGGGCTCATTTGCATAAGCGTGCCCTCGCCCGACCCGCCCGAACGAGTTCACACGCACGCCCTCAAACGATTCACCGAAACGAAGGGACAAGGGAGAGCTAGGAAAATGAGCTGCACGAACGTGCACAAAGCCAATCTTGGGTCACAACTTAGCATTTTTTGATACGGGCTCGTTCGCCCCGGCGTGCCCTCGCCCGACCCGCCCGAACGAGTTCACACGCACGCCCTCAAACGACTCGCAAAAATGAAGGGACAAGGGAGATCCATGCAAATGAGCTGCACGAACATGCACAAAGCCAATCTCGGGTCACAACTTAGCATTTTTTTATACAGGCTCGTTTGCCCGGGCGCGCCCTCACCCGATCGGCCCGAACGAGTTCACACGGACGCCCTCGCTTGACCCACCCAAACGAGTTCACACTCACGCCCTCACCCGACCCGCCCGAACGAGTTCACATGCACACCCTCAAACGACTCACCAAAACAAAGGGACAAGGGAGAGCCAGACAAACAAGCTGCATGAACGTGCACAAAGCCATCCTCGGGTCACAACTTAGCATTTTTTGATACGGGTTTGTTCGCCCGAACACGCCCTCGCCCGACCCACCCGAACGAGTTCACATGGACGCCCTCACGCTACCCGCCCGAATGAGTTCACATGGACACCCTCACCCGACCCGCTTGAACAAGCTCAGACACATGCCCTCAAACGACTCACCAAAACGAAGGGACAAGGGAGAGCTAAGAAAACGAGTTGCACGAACGTGCAGAAAGCCAACCTCACATCACAACTTAGCATTTTTTGATACGGGCTCGTTCGCCTGGGCACGCCCTCAAATGACTCACCGAAACGAAGGGACAAGGTAGAGCCGGGAAAATGAGTTGTACGAATGTGCACAAAGCCAACCTCGGGTCACAAATTAGAATTTTTTGATACAGGCTCGTTCGCACGGGCGCACCCTCGCCCGACCCGCCCGAACAAGCTCACACACACGCCCTCAAACGACTCACCAAAACGAAGGGACAAGGGAGAGCCAGGCAAGCAAGCTGCACGAACGTACACAAATCCATCCTCAGGTCACAACCTAGCATTTTTTGATACGGGCTCATTCGCCGGGGTGCGCCCTCACCTGACCCGCCCGAATGAGTTCACACAGACGCCCTCACCCGACCCGCTCGAACAAGTTCACACGCATGCCCTCAAACGATTCATCGAAATGAAGGGACAAGGGAGAGCCAGGAAAACGAGCTGCACGAACGTGCACAAAGCCAACCTTGGGTCACAACTTAGCATTTTTTGATAAAGGCTCGTTCGCCCGAGCGCGCCCTCGCCCGACCCGCCCGAACGAGTTCACATGCACACCCTCAAATGACTCGCCAAAATGAAGGGACAAGGGAGATCCGGGCAAACGAGCTGCACGAATGTGCACAAAGCCAACCTCGGGTCACAACTTAGCATTTTTTGATACGGGCTCATTCGCCTGGGCACACCCTCGCCCGACCCGCCTGAACAAGTTCACACGGACGCCCTCGCCCGACCCGCCCAAACGAATTCACACGCATGCCCTCACCCGACCCGCCAGAGCGAGTTCACACGCATGCCCTCAAACGACTCACCGAAACGAAGGGACAAGGGAGCTTCGGGCAAACGAGCTACACAAACGTGCACAAAGCCAACCTCGGGTCACAACTTAGCATTTTTTGATATAGGCTCATTCACCCGGGTGCGCCCTCACCCGACCCGCCCAAACTAGTTGACACGGACACCCTCAAACGACCCGCACGAACGAGTTTACATGGGTGCCCACACGACCGAAACGAAGGGACAAGGGAGAGCTAGGAAAACGAGTTGCACGAACGTGCACAAAGCCAACCTCGGGTCACAACTTAGCATTTTTTATACGGGCTCGTTCGCCCGGGCGCACCCTCGCCCAACCCACCTGAACGAGTTCACATGGATGCCCTCGCTTGACCCAACTGAACGAGTTGACACGGACGCCCTTGCCCGACCCGCCCTGTAACGCCTACGGTTGTGCGACGCGGTTGGGTGCCGGGCGACCCGAGCGCACGCACGGGCGAGCGACGATTGGAGCGACAGGTGGTCATGTGACACAAGTGTGACCCGGTTATGTGACGGATATGCGACGAAACAAATGACTAAATGATATGCGATGGAGTTCATACCCTTGGTCGAGCGTAGTGCAAAATGGTTGAAGGCTGACTTAACCATGGAGCAATTGGGTGTTGGAGAGGGGTGTGTAAGCATTGGTTGGGCGGTCGTTTGGGTAGCCCACCCACATGTTACGTTGGGTATATATTGGATGCATTTGGAGAGCATTCAACACACATCGACATTCGATCATTCACATACATCTTCGCACAAGGTAGTGCGCAGTTCTTGTGCACAGAAAGGACAAGAGGTAGAGTGCAAAGCTCATGCGCTAGTATTGGTGAACGCACAGAGATAGCTCGTACTTGGAGTTGGGTGAAGGCGTTGGGCAAGGTGTGCCTGGTGATCGGTTGAAGTTCCGTTTGTGCCAAGTCTTGGCGTGGGTGTCTTGGTGGCTCGAGTGAGCGCCCGCCCATCGTGCAAGGGTGCAAGGAGGTGAAACGAAAGAAGGCAACCGAGTTTTTCCTTGATTGTAAAATTGACTAAGTATGGGACTTGGACTTGCCAAGCATACTTGTACATTGTAAATTGATATTTATAATATATTGTTGGGCAGACTCATTGTTCAGGGAGTTGACCCTCCCTTTATACTGTGGAATTGTGTTCTCGTTTATAATTGCTGTTGATAATGAATGTGTATGGGTGTTCATTGGTATAAAGGATAACTTAATAATGCTTGGTTGAGAATCACAAGCTAAGTAGGAGTAAGTGGATAGGCGTAGTCCATGTGCATGAGTATTGTTAAAAATAAAGTGTTCAGTGGTGCCGCACCTCGCCGGCACGGTTGAAAGACTATCATAGGCTTGGGGGCATGACAGTTGGTATCAGAGCAGGGTTGCTCGTGACGAGTGCAGGTGTGGGTACACTCAGAAGAAGTGGTTGTGGTGACAGGTACTTGCAGGGAAAGAGGTTGGTGAAGCACTTCCTGATAAGTGTTGCATCAAGGACTTGGGTTGCAGTTGAAGCTGTTGTATGGTCGAGACTAGATTGCAAAGAAGGAAGAGGCTATTAGTAGCGGCTAAATCCTAGGCTGGGTCTAGTGTGAAAGATGCTACGATAATGCTTATGGAGAAAGTGTTGGTGAGAATGGAGGCCATGGAGACTTCTTAGGAGAAGAAGATGGACTTGTTCACTAAAGGACAAGAGGCCAATTCGAAGTTGAAGGAAGAGCTCGATGAACTCCGAACACAACACGAGTACACTGATCTTATGTGTACACAACTTGAAGTAAGGGTCAAGGAGGTTGAAGAAGCAAGGGACCAGGGTCTTGCAGAGATCGTGGACTTGAAGAAAATATCTTGATGAAGCCAGAGATGAGATCACGGTGTTGAAGAAGGCTGTGAGGTGTCACACGGAATGGGTTATATTTGCGGACAAATCCAACCTTCCTAGGAGTCTAAGACTCTCTAATGACAAACAAACTAAACAAGAGCTATCCTTCTCTAGATACACATCATTCTACGAGAATTCAAATGTTTTCGATCTTACCTTAGGTCCCACGCTTGTTGTAGCAGTCCAGCCTTGCTGATCCAGGTGAGCTCCTCCTTCACTTTCAGACCTGCATACACTAACAAAGCAAACGATTACATAGCATCTGAATATTCATCATAAATAAAGCATATCTATCATATTGACCAAGGAATACATGAAATAATTCATTAACAAATCATTGAGAAGAATGGACTTATTTGTATTAAATAATCAAAGGAACCATTACAACCTGAGCCTTGGTGTTGTGCAAGCTCCTCCCAGGGTCCAGCAAGAGATTTCCTCTACTTTGACAAGCTCACCCACTCCCACTATGGCAACAAGGAAGGATAGTGATCTCTCCTCACAAGTCAACAAATGGAAGTCCTAATTCCAGCAGCATTTACCCTTTAGAATGTTCAGCTTTCAACCTCCCCTCCTTTGGCCCAATGCCTGTATTTATAGTATTCTAGAAGAGGTTATTCAGTTCCAACATCAATGGGATACTCCCTCTTTTGGATGGGGTAGCTCCTCTCTTGATGGGATAAGCTCCTCTATCATAGGGGTGCATGAACCATCTGGAGGCGCTCAATACACGTCAAAAACTCTTCTAGAAGGCTCTAGAAGTGACCACAAGTAACTTTTTAAAGATGAAACTTGCGCCTTTTGACCTTTACAGGGGTACGCACCCTAGCTTTAGTATACAGAGCGTATTACTACGCAGGTCTAATGTATATGGAGTGCGTACACGCAGGCAAGTTAGAGAGAAACTGCGTACCCAGAGATAAACATGTTTTCAAGTGACTTTCTCTCTCTTTGAAGTTTTGACATGAAGAGCAGAGGTATTGGGCTTGACAAAGAGGACAATGTGGCTATTGATGAGGCCACATAAACTGCAGATAGTCAAGGTGACAAAATTCAGTGTAACACTACTCATCAAACTCTAGGTCTTCAAGATACTCAAAAATGTCCGGGCATGAATGGGATTTGAACACAGGAGATATAGAGCTCTCTTGACGATGAATTCTTGAAATCAAATTGGGATTTTTGTAGATTTGCGGAGGATCTAGATCTGGATTAGCTCTGGTATATCTTCTAGAAGCTAGCATGCTATTGAGAAAAATCAAAGGACACAACCAACTTACTCAGCCTATCAAATCTTAAACTTATCATCCAAAAGCTTAGAATTATCAAGAAGTAAGTGGGGTAATTTCATTCCCCAATATGGTTACCACTATCTTAGCACCTAAATCTGCCTTAGGCTGAAGGAAGGCAAAATTCAAGGTAACCACAAACCACGCTCAGTCTAGTAGCTAGCCCTACAAGAACAGGAGAGGGCTCTCTCCAAGTCACACTCAGCGAATAGATAAACGAAATGATCTGAGATGATTTATAGTGAAATAATGATCTTAGGCTAGTAAGTAATTATGGATACAAGAAACAATTTTTTATGAATGACTGAGTTTCTAGGATGGTATGGGACCAACGGATAGCAATGAGCAGAGAATTTAATACAAAGGCACAAATTATTTCATGAGGAAAGATAGGTGGAAAGTCTAACAATTTAATTTGAAATAACGTGGAATGGAGAGATTGCTTAGGAGGGTGAAAAGGGCATAAGTACATGAATCCTTTTCAACAGAAGAGAAACACACAGTGTGAAACTTTCCCACAGGCAGAGCAATAAAAATGAATTCTACCTTATCTTACTCAAAAAATTTCACTAGAAATGAATATGAATGAACTATGAAACATAATGAGATACATATGAAACATAAGGAAAAACACATTTTCTACACTCACAACCACATGAATCTCATGAAACAGAGCTGCTGCCTTTCATTAATCCTCTATCAAAATATACAATGAAGAAACAGAGTTTCTTTCCCACAGTCTCCCAAAAATTACAAGCCAACCAACCCTTTGCAAATGGTTTTCATACAATAAATAGAACATACCATCAGGAGATAGAATTACCAAGAGTTTGGGAGTTTCTCAAATCATTACAAAATGGAGATGGAAATCCAACCATTAGCTACAGGTGCAGCATTACAAAAATGACAAATGGCTTGGGTGACCGTTTGCCTTCCTTTTCCACTTGGATAGAAGCCAAAATCTTTAAAATTTACCTTATTTGTCGAAAAAAGTGAAATGTAGATGAGCGGGCTCACTTGGAGAAAGTCACGAATCGAAATTTCGCGAAACAAAGGTGAATTTAGCCCTTTTCTCTATATGTGTCGTGCCCAATTCTATATGCACTACGCCACTTTGGAGGCTGTTTTGAGGTACCTTCAGGAGTCCAAAATGTGC
The DNA here is from genome assembly GCA_000404065.3 of Pinus taeda. NCBI lineage: Eukaryota > Viridiplantae > Streptophyta > Pinopsida > Pinales > Pinaceae > Pinus > Pinus taeda. The sequence goes on from APFE030490108.1 coordinate 52,664, forward strand.
CCAAGTGTTCTTGTTGGAAAGCATGGCCTGTCTACTTTCCAACCCAAGTGGAATTTCTGAATTTGGTGCTCATTTTCTCCTCCAAATCTTTATTCTCCCAAGATTGCTTCCTGTGTGTCAAAATAGGGGCAGAGAGGTCATTTTTTGGGTGTTTTTGACCTCCTGGAGACTCAAATCATGCCCAAATTTCTTTTCCATGCACCAGTAATCGTAATTTCGAATGATGAATCCAAAAATGCAAGCCATTCCCAATTTGGAGCTCCCAATCCTAAGCGTCGCGCTAGTGGCGCAGCGCATAGGGAGAAAAAACCTGTGTTGTGACCAAAATTTTGCCATGTGACCAAAATTGGGTTGGAGGTTCTCTAAGAGACACTATGTTGGGCCACAGAGGCTTCAGCCAAGATTTGAAGCTGATATTGCTCCTTTTGCCTCTTTTGCCTCTTTGTTGCTCAGCTCAATTTTGCCTTCAAGCTCCTTATCCGAGCCTTTGAACACATGTTATGTGCCCTGTAATGATAAACCATCCACCTCAGTATGGTTTTGTCGCTATCGACCTTCTCCAATAGTCTCTAAGGGTGGATGTTGATGCGCTCGAGTCAAGACTCATGGTCATTGTTAATCTCTTGCTCCAAGGGAGTGAGCTCGATCCTCCTATGCTGGGCAGCTTGGCAATTCTCACGGATGCTTTGTAGCTTCATGATCTCATGCTGGTCCTCAAGCTGCTTGTTCCTCTACTCCAAATACCTGATGATCCATTTGGCCCTCTCCAAATTGAGTGACAAGTCTTGGATTTCAGTTTTCTGCTCCTGGATGGTCATCCTAAGTTTGGCACTCTCCACATCTGCATCATCATCCTGAATGAGGATGAAGTCGGCCTCTTGTTCACCTGATGGCCACTCGTCATGCATCGGCCTTTTTCCCTTCTCCCGTACCTGTGTTGTTGATGACGGACGCGAGGCCCCTTCCACCCCGGGTGGAGATAACACTCGCTTTGTTGCTGCAAACAAGTGCCTACTACCTCTCTTATATGTAACGAACACTGGCATAGTAGTGGTCTCATGACACTCATACTGATGAGAAGGTCCACCTATCTCATGCTCTACCTCTGATAATAGATGTGAAGTGCTGAAGAGGTAACGGGAGATGAAGTCCTCCCAAGCAATGCCCTGTAATCCCAACTAATGATCCACCAAAATCCCGATAAGAGCAAAGTGATAAACATTGTTAAGTTGCTGCTGAGGGGTCTTATGCTGCATGAAGGTGTTCATCCTCTCTATGTTCCTACAAATGAAAAATGGGAGGTTCGTCATTTGCACCCTGGTAAAGTGCATGAGCAACCTGATGTGGTAGGCATATAGACGAGAGAACCTCCCCTCACAGCTGAAGTACTTCATGATCAATTACATGAGCTGAGCATATTCATCTTTCAAGTATCTGAATGGAAAGATTCTTGTGAGCTGCCTCAAGAATCTGTCCTTAATGTAAGGCTCATAGTGTTGCCTATCCACCTTCTTTTCCTTGTGCCACTGTTCTCCAACATTCGGTATGCCGGTTGCCACTGAGATAGTTTCGGGTGTCAACGTGAAGGTGACCCTGGCCAGGATAGACTGACCTCCATGTAGGTGAAGCACAAAAAGATGGGAAAACTCATGATCAACTCTAACATTAGCCACCCTTTGACAAAATTCAAAACATGGTAGATGTTGGAAACATGACATGGCAAGAGGGCAGGCCTGCAATTCAATGAGGGTAGTTAGCTCATCCCTAACATGTTTGCCACTCTTGTGATGTCTCCTGGGAGTCTATTCTTCCGAGGATGAATCACTTTGTGTCTCCATCTCATACTCTGATGAATGCTTAGATGCCATGACTGTTGTGTGTACTATATTTGGGCTGCCCTTTGATGATGATGTGAAACTAGGTGTTTTTGTGATATTTGCCACCAAGGGGAATAATGAAAATAGGGAGTATTAGGAGGGGAATAATATGATGGGAATAGGGGTTATGGGGAGAAGTTTGGTTTAAGGATATGGAGGGGGATTAAGGGATTTGATAAGGTAGGGTTTTGGGGTCTTGATAAGGTAGGGTTTTGGGGTGTTATGTTGACAAATAAGAGGACGAGATAGGGAATGGGGTTTGGTAATATTTTAGGGTAGGGGAAATAGGGAAAAATGAGATAGGGGGAATAGGGAAAAATGGTAGGAAAGGGAAAAATGAGGGGTGAAAACGGAGCCTTGGCATCAACACCACAATTATGCAACCCTAGAAAAAATGGCTTTTGGTGTTTTCTAGTGGTTGGTTTTATGAGTTTTGTTGCAATTATACATAGCCATGAACCACCATAACATTCATAAAATTTGATGAGAAAGCCATGATATAGAGTTTACCTGTCGATTTGAGGGGTTTCACAGGCAACTTGAGGCAATTTGGCACGATTCCGGGCCTTTTTGGGTGTGCGCCGCACACCAAACCTAGTGTGCCATGCTCGGTGTGTGCATCACGCCTGTAGAAATTTTGCACTGTGGGGTGGCTCTGTGTGCGCCGCGCCCCTCTGTGTGTGCGTCGCGCTCTAGAAAACGACTCCCACTCACTCTAAACACACACTTTTCTCTCCTAATGACTTCGCAATGTTTCTCTATGACCTTGATTTGCAAAATGACCTTGTTTGCTTATGGAACCCTCTATTTAAAAACTTTGAAGTCATGGGTTATTTTTTTGCTTCTCCAAAAACCCACTTTGCTAATGTTTCATTTTGGCTTTTTTCACTGACTTAAAGCAACACTGAATTTCACTTTTCCCTTTGAAAATTTAGCTCAAATAATGAAATTTTCAGCACTCTTTGCAGGGATTGCATGACAGGGCATTTGGCCACGGAAACCATGACTGCACCTGAATAAATCAACTAACGACTTTTTTGAAAATTTTATCACAAATGACCGTGTTTGACTTTTCTTCAAAACAGAGTTTTGAAGAACAGTCGAAGTCTATCAACATGACAATGAAACTCTATGGATCATAACTTTGTAAGGGCCTTTCTCTGGCTTGCATGGCTTTATTGGACATGGTTGAAGACCAAATTTATTTAATCCGTAGACCTAATTATCGAAAATGACTTTTGTCCATTAAAGGAATAGACCTTGACTTTCATGGACTTTAGTGATCATTGACAAAAGACCTAAGCCAGCAAGAGCCAGACATGAGGGGAAATGACTAGCATGACCTTTTCCGTCAGATTATGGCATGCCCCTAGCGGAATGCAGTTGAGTGAATGGAGCGGGACTCCCAAAAATGAAATTCATAAAAAGTTTTGATCTCTCATGGAGGACTAACAAGACCGACCCTAACAGAGTCCTAGAGGTCTTTTTCTACATGCTTGACTTGAAGGGTACATTTGTTTTAAAGGAATGTTTTGTGGGCTTGTTATCTAGTCCATCATTTGTATGCAGATGTAAGACATGGAGGTATTCACAAGATGTGAAAATCTATTTCTTTTGTTGAAGTAGGAGTTTAGGCCATCCAGTTTTTATCTATATTTCTGTTGTTGTTGTTAATAGTTGTTGTTGACAGCTTGTCAAATAGGTACAAATGAAACTTTTGTGAAGCAAATGTAACTTCACATTTGTTTGAGCCACCTTGGATCAATGATCAAGGCAGAGAGGTTCAAACTACCTTCTGTGACCATCTCAGTAGGAGTTCTACATGAAGTCAATGAGGAAAACAGTTCTTCCCAAGAGGACCAGCACATCCAGGAAGGAGAGCGGTAAAAGGCTTTGGTTCAGAGGCACTATGCAAGGCAAGCATATGGAGGCTAAAAGAAAAGGGTGTTGTTACTCTCATTTACTATTCAGATCAGTATGTCAGTCTTTTGGAGACCAAAAGTTCTTTTAGTGGGAAGGTGTGATCCAAAATGGATCTAAGATAGACTTCTAAGTATAAAGTGTTCCTCACAGAGGAAAATGAAAGTCCAAGGATGCTCTTGGAAATAGTCCCATCGCATAGACCTTCTCGTTCTAAATCTACTGCAACTTGAATGGACCAAAATGGACTTTGGATGATGAAGTCATCGTAGAAGGAAGATTGCCTTTGTCCTTTGGAAAAGGAGGCATTTCTTATAAAAATGGGCTTAAGGCTTTATATGTGTTCCTTAAGGAAATTTCATCGCAAATGTGCAAAGGGGTGGACATAAGGCAAGGGCAGAAGGAACCCTGATTATGACTTCCGACTTATCGCAATGAAGGTAGGCCTTCGCCCGATATCAGGTCCCCAGGTGGAGCCGATTGTGATATGGGATGATCGGCGTTGAAAATCGGTGATCAGAGGAGATAATGCTAAGGGCCATGTGATGTACGATCAGTTATTGCAATTGTTATCGATCGATCGGTGGATTGGCAATCGACACAGTCAAAGGGAAGACCCCCAAGGTCATTGTGACAATGATATTGTGATATGCTGATATAGCGATGGGGCCGATAGCGATACGTTGATATCAGCGATCGGCAATCGAATCGCACAAATATAAAGTGTCGTTGACACAGCGCGATTGTGATTAGCAATCATGACATGGACCCGATAGAGTTTATGGACGTGATTTCATAAGTTTTGAAATCTGGATTTTTGGATTTTCTGTGTATTATTTGAGTATTGGGTTTTTTTGGTCTACGCCATGCGATAGCGATATGTGATGAAGCGCGGACCTTAAAGGGATTATAGATGTGACTGTATATCAGTTGAAGTTTGGATTTCGTGCTCGATAATGTATTTCCAGTATATCTCTATGTATTGGGATTTTGTTTCGTTTTTAGGTTTTTACCTAAAGGAAAGCCCCAACTCTTTTGTAACATCCCTTAATCATTGTTCCACGCTGCAAGCAAGCATTTTGTAACAATGATGTGTTTGTAATGCACAGATCCACAAAGCCAGAGAGCTAGAGGGCCAGACGCAAAGCCACAAGGAGCCAAGGAAACACAGAGAAAGAGGAATGATTTCATAGAGAGGAATGGATGGAAGCCGTAGCATTAGAGGATTCCTCACAAAAGCCGGAGAGCACAATTGACAGAGGGAGTGCACCAAAAATGTAGTAGCGGAGAAGCGAGTTCTCCCTTCAGGAAGCTCATAGCTGCAGAGAGCCAGAGCTCAAGATGGCTGCATAGAACCAGAGGGTCGATACCAGCAGAGAACCAAGAGCCAACGCCAGAGCTAAGAGCCAGATCCAAAGCTAAGAGCAAGAGAACCAGAGTTGCAGAGCCAAAGTGCTTGATAGAGGCATAGCCACAAGAGGTTGGAGGCAGAGCCTCAGAGCCACAGAGCTTATAGCAGACTTCTAAGAGCAATGGAGCCATAGTGAAGCTGCAAGAATAGTAAAGGGTCAAAATGATCAAGCTGTTGCTGGTGTCCAGAATGTGCTGAAGTCAGAATAAGGCATACTAGAGACAATTAAGAGGATTTTAAGGGAGTTGGTGCAAGCTAGAGCAAGATCACTCAGAGCGTTGATTAAAGGCGTCAAGTCCAGAGAAGCCTAGATCTGTCTGTCAAGTGAGGACAACCAGCGGGATAAGATGGTATTCTAAAACCATAGGTTTAGTGTAAACCAATGGAGTTGAGCATGGAGCTTGTAAAAGAATTTATACCATAATCCCAGAGAGCCTAGTTGAGTTGACTAGAGCTCACAGAGACGTAGCCCAAGAGTTTTGGGTGAACTCCTAATTATATTGTTGTCTTATGTGTTTGCTTACTTGCCACTCTATTTACTGTTATATGTATTTTATATCAGTTTAAGCAAATGAATTTAAGGCACATGATCAGTTAAAAGCAAACACAAGCATACACTTATTTTCAAGCACTTTTTAATTCTGTAATTGGTTAATCATAAGGTTGTGGAAATATTTAAGCTTTGGAAGTGGGAGAGGTACTTGTAAGCTTGATAAGAAGTCTCTAGTGCCCCATTTTCAGATCACTTTATGCATATCCTGGTCCTGACAATGAAACCATTTTTTGGCTTAGGGGTTCCTAACCCAGGTTCAATGTTAAGTTAGCCAAGAAAACCCTACACTATTGGACCTTTCAGCATCAATCCATGGAGCACAGGCTGAAGTCTCACCCGAAGTAGTATAGGGGATGCTTGAACCAAGTTTCTGCACCTAGAGATGGTTATGATGTCTTTTTGTATCCCTTTTTTGCCTTCGCATAGATTGATAAGCCCTTGGGGCTTATCGATATAACTTCCTCTTACCAAATTCTATACCTTCGTGAAAGTCTACAACGGTCTTTCGCTGACCTTAAACAGGTGAATCAACCATTTATGCACCTTTGTAATTACTCCTAACTCTATTATTATCCAGATCGGCTTAAGTGTATGATATCTTTAACATGCATTAATATATTCCTTGTGTAAACAAATATTATTACTTGCATTCATGCAACACTATAAACATATAGATTCGCACATCAATACAACATTAAATCATAAACCCATTATTCATCATATCATAATCGCATTCATTCATAACAGAAGTAAATAGATTAAACATAGGTATTTACAGAGTAATCTTCTTTATTAATGCTTCAGATCTTCTTGCAGACTCAAACTACCTTATGCACTCAATTGCAGCAGTCCGCGCACTCAGCTATGGACTTATACCCTAGGCCTCTGTGCACACAATTGTAGATCCTCTCTTCTACTCTAATACCTTTCACTCTTTCTGCTAATGACCCATTAAATTCATCAACATCAATACTACTACTGCCTTAGACTCTTCTAAGACTCTCCTGTTTATACAATCCCATGGTCCACGGACCATGGGCAGATATTCTAAAGCTGACACAACTTACATAAATAGAAGGGTAAAACCCTTTATGACACTTTACATCTATGTACTCCGTGACCACAAATTGCGAAGACTTTACACTTTACAGACAAAAACTTGGGCTTTTTCCCCAAAACTTGGGCTTTTAGCCCCAAAATTAACCCTAATGGACTTTGTTCTAACAATGCTTCAAACTTGGCAACAAATTTCTTGAGTGAAGAATCTGCATCCCCTTCTCACTCATGTGCTCGAACCTATTATGCCACAATACTATATATTCTCATGTATAGGTTAAAGAATTAATATAATTAGAAATACCATTACATAAATACAATGTACCAACCTTTTCTCCTTTTGCTATTACCAGGGCTCCTTTAGTGACTTTCCAGGTTTTATCTGTAAAAGTAGTTACACAGCCTTCACCTCCCAACTACCTTATTGAAATTAGATTTTTCTTCAAATCTAGAACATGCCTTACCTCCTTCAATAGCCATTGATTTCCATTCTGTTGTTTTATGAAAATTGTACCCATTCCAATGATTTTATAGGGTTTATCATCACCCAATCGAACCTATCCAAAATCTCCTTCAAAATAATCATGAAAATGTTTCCTATCAAGTGTGGCATGGAATGAGGCCCCTGAATCCACCACATAGGCATCAATAATATTTTCTAATGAAAGAATCAAAGCACCTTGAAACACATCACTTGTCACATTCTCTTCATGATTGTTTTCTTGTTGTGTGTCTCCTTGTTTTCCCTTTTGAGACTTGCAGTATTTCTTCAGGTGTCCTTTCTTCTCATATTTTCAGCACACTATCCCCGATTTGGACTTGGATCTACCTTTCCTTGAGTTACTATGATATCCTGGGCTCTTTCCTCTTTCCATTTTTCTTCCCCTAGTCTCTGCAGTCAAAGGATTATGTGATGTCTCACCTGAGCTTTTCTGTCACACTTCCTCGCTAAGGATTGCACCGACAACATCATCAAACTTTAAAGTACTAGATCCAGAGACAAAGTTACTAATGGCCATAACTAAACCATTCCAGCTTTCTGGCAATGAGCATAGAAATAACAAAGCCCTAAATTCATCATCAAAAGTTACCCCTACATAAATTAATTGATTGGTAACTGTGTTAAATTCATTTAAATGATTAGAAACATATCCACCTTCTGACATCTTCATATTAAACAAATGCTTCACAAGAAATACCCTATATTTGAGGCCGAAGGTTTTTCATATAGTTTGGCCAATGCCGACATTAAACCCTCTATTGTCGTTTCTTTTGAAATATTAAAGGCTATTGACATTGCTAGGCACAACTGTATTGTTCCAAGTGCCTTTCTGTCAAGAATATCCCATTCTATGTCTGTCATACTCATCGGCTTCTTTGTCTTTCCGCTCAATGGTAGGTACAAATCTTTCTGGTACAAATAATCTTCCATCTGCATCTTCCATAGATAGTAGTTTTGGCTGTTAAATATTTTGACCGTAAACCTACCATCTTTCGCCATTTCTCCCACTCGAACCATGAACGCTTCTCTCCTGCGAGTTTATCAGCCAAATAGACCTTCGGCTCTAATACCAATTGTTAAAAATGTATATTATTACAGTGCAATGGAACACATAAAATATTGCAGAAATATGAACACCGAAAACACATAAAACAAGAGAGACATAGATATATGTGGTTCACCCAATTTGGCCTACATCCATGGAGAAGCAGCAAGTCCTTCCTTTTATATTATCTAGCAAAATGAAGAGATACAACCTACAACAGATCCGATGTAATTACCTCTTCACTCTCACACAATATCCTCTCTATTTCTCGTTCATAATACACATCTCCATAGCCTCAATACAATTCCCTCATATATAGGGAGGGGTTGTCTTCTAGGGGAAAAGCCCTAAATTAAACATAACTTCTACTGTCATATTTTCGCCTAATGAATGACCCAAATTGACTACGAAATTACAACATTTTACAATGCAATTTTACATCTATTTTTAGCTTCGTGGGTGCTTCCCTTGATCCCCCACTTGGGGGGGGGGCTCTAAAGAATCATCATCCCCCCCGCAAGAACCCCATGGAAGCGTGCAAAATTGGGTGGCATTGCCACCACATTATGAAATGGGGTCCAATGCGGAAATACCTATGAATAAACAATATAATCAAGCTCCAAACCCAACAATGTGTCAACCACTAGGAGAAGAAAATTCTCTTTGAAGATCACCCCGATATACCCCCTCATTTGGATCCATGTATTGGCTTGAGTCTACCTTAATGAAGGCATATTGAACCAAGCCCCTCTTATTACCTTTTAATATGACAATTGGAGTGTTGCAAACCCCTCACATATAACCTTTCATGCACTCCTTTATTCAATATGTCCTAGGAACTGGTCTACAATCAACCCAGAGGCTATCTCTAGGAGGCTTTCTATCTCCCCTGCAGCACTTGTGCCACAGGGTGCTAGATTTAGCTACAAAAAGGGGCAGCACCAACATCTAAGGCATGGTACAAAATGAGCACTCCAAATTTGGTGAAATTAAGGTTGCAACTTAAAGAGATGCTCAATAAGGGATACATAAGGCCAAGTGTGTCTCCTTGGGGTGCACAAGTGTTTTTTGTAAAGAAGGATGGTACTCTCATATTTTCCATTGATTACAAGAAAATGAACAAGGTGACTATCAAGAACAGGTACCCATCACCTCAGATTGATGATTTGTTTGATTAGATGAAGGGAGAAATAGTATTTTCAAAGATTTATTTGAGATCTAGATATCAATAGGTGTGCATCAAAGAAGAATACATCTACAAGACTACATTTCATATAAGGTATGGGAACTATGAGTTTGTGGTGGTTCCTTTTGGTCTTACCAATGCTCTATCCACCTTCATGTGTTTGATGAATAGTGTGTTGCACCCTTATCTGGATAATTTTGTGATATTCTTTGTTGATGGTAAATTGGTATATTCAAAGAATGAGTAAGAGTATGCAGATCACTTGGCGGCGGTGTTGAGATTGTTAAGAGAGCATAAGTTGTATGCAAAGCTCAGCAAGTGTAATTTCTTTTAGTCTCGGATTCATTAGTTGGGACATGTTGTTTTCAAGGAAGGGATAGCAGTGGATCTGGAAAATATTAAAGTTATCATGGAGTGGCCAACTTGGAAGAATGTGGATAAGGTTAGATCATTCATGGGACTAGCAGGTTAATACAATACGTTCATCAAGAACTTCTCCAAGATTAGCTATCATATCACATATTTGTAGAGAAAAGGAAAGAAGTTTGAATGGACTACTGAGTGTGTAGCTAGTTTTAAGTAGTTGAAGCACTTACTTACCAATGCTATGATTTTGAAGATTGCAGATCCTGATAAGGAGTCTATTGTTTGTAAAAATGCTTGCAAGGAAGTGTTTGGATGGGGTCCCCTGGGTTAGTTTAGGGTTAGATAACCCAAATTTTGGTACAATTTTGTAAAAGATGTAAATTCTTCACAATTTGTGGATGCGAAATGCGTAGATGAATAGGATTCAAAGGGGCTTAGTCTCTTGTTTTAAGTAAAGTTTTGAGTCAGTTTTTGAGATTCACCCATGGTCCACGAACCATGGGATTGTATGAAAAAGTCTATAAATAGTTGATTCTTAGCGAAAGGAGGAGGTAACTAGATGAAAGTAAGATAGAGAATTGGGTTGATTGAAGAGTCTACAGCGGGAGCTAAGGCAGGAAGGCTCTGCCTCCTGTGCTTAGATAGGGAAAGAAAGGCTCTGCATCTAAGTGCGCAAAGGCCTAGGTAGAGTATGTAATTGAGTATTTTTGTTCATATCTATTTATGTTATATGTCGTTGATGAATGACTTGTTTTATGAAACATTGATTGAATGCTACGTGATTCTCTTGGATAAGTCTTAATAATGTATGCAATGCATGTTTAAACTCTTCCGTGAATACTGTGGTGATTTCTCTTATGTTTAATGATGACTTAAGTACATCTACATGAACACTAATTTAGGACTGCTTTCTAATGTGTGTAAGTAGGTAAATTGACTGTTAAAGGTCTGTAACGACTAGTCATAGACCTTTACGAAGGTCTGAATGTTGTTTTAACAGAGTTACAGTAACGAGCCCTAGAATTCTATTGATCTATAAGGAGGAAAATCTAAGGTGTTGAAAGACATCACACTAGTCTCTAGATGCAGAAACTTGGTTCTTGCATTCCCCCCATACTACTTCGGGTGAGACTGCAACCTATGCTACACGGGTTGTTGCCAAAAGGGCCAATAGTGTAGGGTTTTGCTGGTTGGCGCAACTAACTTCGAACATGGGTCAAGACCCCCTAAGCCAACAAATGGTTTCATTGTTGGGACCGGGATCCGCTTAAAGAGATGTGTGATGTTGCATCATTGGAATCTAACCAAGAAAGAAATTGAAAATTGGTTGGATCTCAAGATTCACGAGTTTGCTGCACAAGAAAATAGGATTTCGAACATGTCAAAAGAAGAGTGGTTGAATAGGTACTTGTATACAAAGATACATGAGATCTTCCTCTGCACCTTCTCCATTGAACTATATGAGTGGTTAGCTAAATTGACATACAGTCAAGGAAGGTGAAAGCTTGATAATCCTATAGTGTAGACTCCAGAATTAGTGCAATGACTAGAAGCCTCTAAAAACAAGATCATGTAGGCTATTAATCATTGGCTCGATCGAATTCTAGGAGGATTTTTTACAGAATTTGTAGTTGATACCTTAGTCAGCTATAATGAAACGGAGTGAAGATTCTTTAAGGGACCATGAGGTAAGTACTTAAGATCATTGAATACTTGGATTAAAATGTTGTTATGTGAAAATCGGGAGAAGCCATTAGCTTGATGTTTGGAGCTATGCAGAGTGGACGATTCTTTAGAAACTATGAAGGATGAGGACCAGAGTATAGTCCATTGATTGGACCTCCTTCAAGTGACGATGAATGGATGGGGTAGACTATGTTTTGAAGTGTTGTTTATTTAATCACTCAGGGGATTCCCAAAACAAATCATCCATCCAACCCCACCTCTACCTCCACCTCCACTGCATACACCTTCAACCCCCCCTCCACCTCCGCTTCCACCGTTCAATATGATGAATGCAGTGAAGATGTCGATCTTCAAGGGAATAGGAAGTGAAGAACCAGAGTAGTTCTAGTTTGTTGTAAATGTTGTATGGACAGTGCAACAGATTATTGATGACAATATAAAGAAGGCATAGTTGGTTACCGCTTTACAAGATTGTGCACTAACATGGTACATTAAGTATTGTTCTGATAATCCTGTTGCAATGCTAGAAGAGACTAAGACAACGTTCAACAAAGAGTTTAGTAAACCTAAATATAAATCACAGTCAATAATTGGATTTAAAGAAATCATGATAAAGGTTGAGGAGACACCTTGGGAATTTGGTCAGAGGTTGAAGTGTTAGATCAGATAGGCTAACATGTAGATCACAGATAGCCAACATTGCGAATGGTTTATAACATTGCTTTTTCCCCACTTGAGGATAGCTCTGTCAAAACAAAAGATAGAAACACATGCAGAAGCCTTGGAGATTGTGATGATGCTACATGCATCACCTATTTAGAATATGAACCTGGGAGTACAACAGATCCACTCACAGTTATAGATCTTAGACTTTAAAATATAGAGTTTGAAGAAAGACAAGTAGAGTAAACTAGAAGCACATGGAAAAGTATGGTGTTTGAAATGAAAGGGCGATGGGCACAATAAATATCATTGTCACATGTACATGAATTATATTACAAGAGGGGGGTTGATTCCCCTAAAACAAAAGCCCCAAGACCGAGAATGGGGGTTGCGTTGTGTTGTGTCATTTGTCAAGTTACTGGGAAACATGCAATGGATAATTGCCATTTAATTTAGAAGTTCGTTCAGACACCCCAGTAGTTGTTCTATGATTTCTCCAAATGTGTGGGCCACAATGCATGCCAATGTCGAAGCTATGAGCTGATGATGGAAAGAACACCTACATATTTTATGCAAGTAGAAACTCGACCTCCAGATCAAGGCGATGGAGGATCATGTGGAGGATATTAGGGTCGAGGATGGGGCTGAGGAGGAGGAGGACCCGATAGAGGTTGCGGCCAGATTATCTGCTACAATTACAGACATCCATGGCACTATGCGTGAGAGTTCCAGAATCCCACACACCCATCATGTCAATACTGCAGACAGTTTGACCATACTATAGAAAAATGCCCGATGCTAATAGCTAAAATTCAATAGAAGAAAATGCAACCTACGCAGAATTTATAGATGATGAGGGCTAAGCCCTGCAGGGAAGATCAAAGCGTTAATATTGTGCTAAGAAGTAGAATGACAAGTGGTGTTGATAAAGGTAAATAGCCTAAAGAAGAAGGATGGATCCACAAAGTGCCAAAGAAAGAAGTTGGCTTTGAGTTGGATTGCTCTAAGGAAACATTTATGGAAGCCACGAATAGCTTCGTTGAGGCCTCCACCTCAGGAATTCAGGACAAGATGAAGGAAATCAGCACACCTATAGAGGTTGATCCTTCTGTACTCACTATGTTTCTGAAGACTTGCATGAAGTTGTTGCATGATAGCAAGTCTGTGGAAGGCTTGCAGGAATTAATAAATAAATGCACCAGCAAAGAGAAGACCCTTGATGGACACTGTGTGTTCAAAAACATTGGCAAGCATAAGGCACAAACAGGGTGAGAGATGAGGATAACCACATAGATAGGTGATTATGAAATGGACTAAGTCATCGTGGATCTAGTCTCCGCTGCAAATGTTCTACCAAAACAGACATGGGAGAGGATGGGGAGACCTATGTTGTAGTGGTCTCTGATTCAGGTCACAATGGTGAACCAGTAGAAAATCATCCCCATGGGACAATTATATGGAGTAACGGTGGATATTGAAGGTGTTAGTGCGGTAGCAAACTTGGAAGTTATAGAAATCGTTAATGACAGTAATCCCTACCCCGCACTCCTAGGAATTGACTAGGCTATTGATATGAGTGGAGTCATTAATTTGAAGAAAAGAACGATGTCATTTGAAAGAAAGTCACTTTGAGTTATAGTGCCACTAGATCCTGTAGAAGGGGCGTGCTATACTAAACCAGTCCACAATTATCAAGAAAGTGATGACGAACTGGATCAAATTTACAAGATAACAATGTGAGATTAGGACTGGATCAATTTGACAGAAGATGGATAGATTGCATGGGACCAGGAGAGTTCCAGCACCTCTGATTCAGATGAGGAGTTAGAGCATTGGAAGAATCGCCTACATGAATTTTCCACATTGTGATGCAATATGATGACGAATTTGTTGTGCTGTGTTTTGTTGAAGGCAAGAAAATTACCATATTATGATGGTTTAACTGACTGTTTTTGCATGAATTTGAGTGTGAAGTCCCTAAGGACCGCCATTTTCAAGCATTGGACTTGGCGTTGTGTGCTACACCCGCACAATGGTGGGGTACGCATAAGGATAGTTTTTCTAGATGGTGAGATTACTTAAGAATGATGAAGCTACAATTTGGACATGTTAACACCAGCTCGACTGAGAAGTATACTGGAAGGGATTATCTGTGCAATACACATATTTTGTCATAATTTGGATACAATTCCCATGAATTGGTATCTAGAGACGGAGCTTTGCCATGGAATCGTGGAATGGGATGTATTAAAGGGTTCTTATTGACTATTAGTTTTGAGGACGGTTTGCAAGCATCGATGAAGCACTGCAGCAAATTAAAGTGGTTATCTTCAGAATGCCGATGGAACCTGTTATCTCAAAATCAAACCCTCGAAGGCTACTGACCAGGAAGACCTTAAGTAACTATTTCAAACCTACTTTAGGCTGAGGCTTAGCCTCCTCAACCTGAGAGGGCTCTCTCAAAAGGATTAATGATTTTTTCAATTGTGAGTAAGATGGCTAACTCTTACAAACTAATGCAGAATTGTAAGTGGTGGAAACACAAATAAAAGGCATCTATTGGGCTTATGGAGTCATAATCGTTTTAGTATAACAATGATATCAACCTTACATAGAATTCAAGGCATTAGGAAGTCAACCATTCAGAAAACACCAAAAAACATATAGGACAACACAATCTATAAATATGTGAAGGAAATTAGAGCACAATCAGTGATTTCTAAGTAATCACAAGTCTATACCACTGCAAACACTGAGTAGAGGATAATACACAACATTTTGAACAGTAAAATCTTTCTGATTCCTGAGAAGTAAAGTCAAGTCTTGTATTACTAAAACAGAGTCATATACATAAAGCCAAATATCAGAGCTTTTCTCAATAAATTTCCAACCCTGAGTACATTGTTATGTCTCCTATTTATAGAATTCTTTACATAGCTGAGATCCCTCCTCCAACATGAGGGGAACTCAAATTATGCTTATTATGACACCTATTCAAACTTTAACTAACTATTAAATGCAACGAACTGCTAACTAGAAGCTTTAGAAACCTAAGACAATTAGGAGTCTAACTCCATCATCATGTTGGTAATAGCATTAATTACATTCAACTCTAGTTCTCTAACAAGTGATCTCCTTCAATTTAGTTGTGGTGGATGTTCGAAGCTCCATACTGGTCCTTAATGTT
The DNA here is from genome assembly GCA_000404065.3 of Pinus taeda. Classification (NCBI taxonomy): domain Eukaryota; kingdom Viridiplantae; phylum Streptophyta; class Pinopsida; order Pinales; family Pinaceae; genus Pinus; species Pinus taeda. Next base: position 68,116 of record APFE030490108.1, read on the forward strand.
TTATCCCTTTACTGCTATTGAGAAGTGGGAAACTTCCCCTGTTTTTATGCTTTTGGTTTCTTCAAAGATATTCAAAATTAATTAACCATGCTGATCCTCTTTGATTACCCAACAATCTATTAGAGTTCCACGTTCCACATGTGCTATCAACCTTTCCCATGTGTGAAGACAAAATCCTCCTCCAAGCTGTCTAACATATCATGGACTGTAGTAAATGTGATCACTTTATAACAAAAAGTTTAGAGTTGGGTGCAAATATATGTTTCCTCCACCTGTCTTGCCCTTGTTGAAAGTTGATACCTTTAAATGATCCTTTGAGGATATTCCTTTTTCAAAAAATTTCCCTCATTCCCTCAAAATCGGTTGACTGATTTTAAATTTTGTAGCTTCAGCAGTTTCATAGCACACTACGAAACTGCTGTGCATTAGACATCATCTTCAGCAGTTTCGTAGCACGCTACGAAACTGCTGTGTAATTCCAAAAACACAGTTTCAAACCAAAGTTTTGCTATTTTGAGCCTCTTGATATGTAAACATTCTTTTTAACTGTCCCAAAGCTTTTCAAAACTGAGTGGAGATATATCATTCTTCAAGAAAGAATGCAACAAAGAAAATCATCAAAATTTGAGACATTACCTAATTTGATGTGTGACTTTCTTAAGGCAATTTTTTTTTCTGTTGGCTTAGCTGCATCTTTAAATCCTCAATTTTCCTCTTCATGACTCTAGTCCCAACTCTTAGTTGCATATTGATCATTCTGACGAATTTTGCTTCCTTAATTGCAGGGACTGTCCAGGGATAGAATTGGGCATTACAGTCAACCACCTCGGGTATTGAAGATGTTTTGTCTTCCCACAAGGCCTTCATTCTGTTAAAATTAGCTTGTTGGATGGCATGTTTCCTTGAATCTTTCTTCAATTTAGCAATTTCCACATTTTCTAATTTCAACTTCCTCTTTAAATCTTCCACACTATGTTCATATTGAGGGATAATTGTCTTACTTTTACCTTTCTGATGCAGCTGAGATGATATGCTTGGTAAAGTTACAAGTGCTTCATTAGACTATGTTATTCCCTCTATTTCACTTGCCTCTAGCAATGTCTCTTGAATCCATTTTGAATGCTTGGTCACAGGTCTTCTTGGTTTGAAGACAAACTTAGCAACCAGATCATCAAACTTGAGCTTCTTCGAGGCTTTAATTCTTTTAGTCTTATCCTTTCCTGCTTTTATCAGATCTTCCTGGACCAATGGTGATTCTTCAATATCAATTGCCTGCAATAGGTCGTTAATACTTCCCTTTGAAACCGGGCTGTCCTCAGTCACCACTGCTTTGCGTTTTTCCTTAGCTAATTGGCCTCCTGTCATTCTTCTCTGGACTACTTCACCTATGGATGATTCATGTGCACCCTCTCTGATTTGATTTTTCTCTTTCTGGGATTATTGGGGTGTATCTTGGATTATCAGTGCCTTGGTGGGTTCCCTTACCTGTTTCCTAGCCTTCACCTTTACAAACCTCCTCGATCTTGTTTCTGCCTGATGATCAGTTGTTGCTGGAAAATCTTTTGCAGTTTAAGGACTAAGACCAGTCTCGTTCTTGAAACCAGACATGAAGATGAATGTGGGCCAGTCTATACCTACCCTCTAGAGTTCATGCAGTACAATCAACTTAACCAAACCATGGTGGAACAATGAAGTCTCACAGGCTTATTTCCTTAGCTGCACATTGTCACACATTTTGCTTAGGCTACAAAATAAGTAGAAAGGTAAATCAATAGATGTCTTTCCTGTGAAATGCAACAGAAGTTTAAAATGATATGAATACACCTTATTATATCTCCCTTCACAGGTAAGGTACCTCTGTATGCAGGTAAGAAAATTGGCATATGAATCCTTGACATAACTTCTAGGAACATACTTGTTTATATCTAAGTTAATGAACTCCTGCTTCAGAAATTCTTTGCTTGGGGTCATATCAAATTTGAAATTCTTAAACCAAATTTCTTGACCCGTTGGAATTTTCGTAACTGTGGATATTATGTCTAGTGAGATCTGCAGTTCAAGCATACTAACCTTTGAGTTCAGTCCTGTGAAATTCAAGGCAAATTCCTTGATGACTTGTGCATGACATCCCTGGAGTTTCTTGCAAAAATTCCAACATCCAGCTTGCTTGAATGCATGCTCAACTTCTGTATTCTTCAAGGTTATGTCTAAACCTTCAAGTTCACTCCTCAAACACCTACCTGACCTGTGATCCTTTCTTTCTGCAGACCCCTCCATGAAACTCCCGCGGAATGATATTTTTGATGACTGGCACTGTCTCAATATTTGATCTATGCCTCGCTTGATCTCTGCCTCACTTGATAGCTACCTCGCTTGGTGTTTACTGAATTCAAATTGGCTTCATGTTCAATGAATTCAAATTGAAAGCTTGCATATTTGTTTCTCATGCAACGAATACAATCATCATTATGACTGTGAATACCTGCCTCTTCTTGAAACTTGCAATATGAGCGTACCAAGGTACCTAATGACTCAAATGATGGAGATAAGTGGTTGGACATGATAGGTGAACTGTATAAGATAACAGTGGATGATGTAAACATAACTGAACTTGACAAATATGACAGCTAAGAAAGATTTGTTACGGATTTCACGAATCTCCAATTTCCTAGTGCAGCCAGTGTAAAATATGGGTTTTGCACTGCGAAATCACCTAAAGTATGTTGCGCTGTGAAAACACCTAAAGTATTTATGCGCTATGAAATCACCCAAAGTATGTAACACATAATAATCTTTGAACAAATCTGACACATGGAGATTGTGTGACTTATGAGACCAGTGATGAATGAGAATGGATAGTTGACCTTTTGAGCATACCACTAAGACTCCTAAGACTTAGACTCTAAGGCAAACAAAAATTAAACCTAGATTAGCACCGAACCTTTACCATCAAATTTATGTAAACAATTTTGGAAATTACTTCTTAAGTGATAACAGTAGCTCCACTTGGGATAGTGTGCCCTTGTGGTATGCTAATAACCTGTAGTTTCAGTGCCTTATCCTCTTATGATAAACAAAAATTTATTTGACAAACATCTCTTTTAAGTTTCTTGGGCCTTCACCTCGGGCTTAAGCTTGATGATCACTGTTGGAGAAAGAAATCTACATCTACTGAAAAATGCTCAGTCAACCTTGAGCTTATTTGCATTTTCCTACCTACCTACTAGCTGCAATTTCCACTTTAGGTCAAGCAACATGATATTTCCAATAAAGCCAATCAATTGTCCTTTTTGATATTGGAGGCTCTTGACTGCATTCGACCTCAAAATAACCATGGTAGTGAGATGACCAAATCAACTCATAATGTACCTGATCTTCATAAAGAAAATGAAAATGAAATACTGACGTGCAAAACTTTTCCATGTATTCATTTATAGGGTCAAAGAGAACATGGTTATTTTGATAATCATCATAGCATTCTATCTCTTCAGATAACTGAACCTTAGCCACACAAAATTCTTTTGATGTGCTATCCAACTACCTTTCTGCATGATTCTCATAGACAATGTAATTTTCCTCACTATTGTGATCATTCTTTGAAGTAATCTGCTGCAAGGAATTACAAAAATGAACAACCCTTTCCTCTTCCTGAGGGTTATAAAAGATTTCTTTCATCATTTCTTCTTGGTGTTTGTAATCATTTTCATACTCATTGTGACGAAAAGACTGGTAAGTTTGATGCATCTTCTCATTCATATCAGAGGATTGAACATGGTTTTCATAAATAAACCCATGTTGGCTTTCATGTTGCATTTCATGGGATGTTATAATTTCTTCTTGGTGTTGAAATGCATTGTTATGAAGAGCCTCTAAAATTTCTTCATCCATAAATTCAACATCATCATAACAATCCTCCAAATATTGAATAAAACTCATAAAATGTTTACAACAATCTTTGACCAGCAATAAGGAGGGATGAAACTCTTTATACATGTCATAGAATGCATCATGGAAATTAGCAAGAGAATATAATGAACCATTTTCCAAGCTCTTATACCAAGGCCATGCTTTTCCTTCTAAAGTGGTCATAAACATCTTCATGAGACAATCTTCAGGGAAATGAACCTTAAGACTGCGTACATGCATATGGAACCTAACCAAATGAAGAGTAGCATTATATTTCTTTTCATCTTTGAATATTGGAAGATCCTCTAACCAATCAAATTTTGGCATAGGATTTGGAAAACCAGGGATATGAGACCAATTCGTAGGAGCATACATGGAATTCATTCTTGCAGTGGAACTCATCTTGAAACTTCATCAAGCTACTGATCTTCTAGTAGTGGAGTCACATTCCAATTTATTATTCAATGTGTGGAGTCGCCAAGGTAGTTTTGCAGCCTCAAAAAGATATGTGAGCTCCCGCTACCTTCAGAAGTTCAGCCTCTTAATTTCGGGAATGAATAGACTTCAAGCTCCTAGCAGACGCACCAAAATGTTATCTCAAAATCAAACCCTGGAAGGCTACTGACCAGGAAGACCTTAAGTAACTATTTCAAACCTACTTTAGGCTGAGGCTTAGCCTCCTCAACCTGAGAGGGCTCTCTCAAAAGGATTAATGATTTTTTCAATTGTAAGTAAGATGGCTAACTCTTATAAACTAATGCAGAATTGTAAGTGGTGGAAACACAAATAAAAGGCATCTATTGGGCTTATGGAGTCATAATCATTTCAGTATAACAATGATATCAACCTTACATAGAATTTAGGGCATTAGGAATTCAACCATTCAGAACACACCAAAAAACATATAGGACAACACAGTCTATAAATATGTGAAGGAAATTAGAGCACAATCGGTGATTTCTAAGTAATCACAAATCTATACCACTGCAAACACTGAGTAGAGCATAATACACAACATTCTAAACAGTAAATTATTTCTGATTCCTGAGAAGTAAAGTCAAGTCTTGTATTACTAAAACATAGTCATATACATAAAGCCAAATATCAGAGATTTTCTCAATAAATTTCCAACCCTGAGTACATTGTTATGTCTCCTATTTATAGAATTCTTTACATAGCCGAGATTCCTCCTCCAGCATGAGGGGAACTCAAATTCTGCTTATTATGACACCTATTCAAACTTTAACTAACTATTAAATGCAATGAACTACTAAATAGAAGCTTTAGAAACCTAAGATAATTAGGAGTCTAACTCCATCAGCATGTTGGTAATAACATTAATTACAATCAACTCTCGTTCTCTGACAAGTGGTCTCCTTCAATTTAGATGTGGTGGATTTTCGAAGCTCCATACTGGTCCTCAATGTTTTATCCCTTTACTGCTGCTGAGAACTGGGAAACTGCCCCTGTTTTATGCTTTAGGTTTCTTCAAAGATATTCAGAATTAATTAACCATGCTGATCCTCTTTGATTACCCAACAATCTATTAGAGTGCCATGTTCCTCATGTGCTGTCAACCTTTCCCATGTGTGAAGACAAAAACCTCCTCCAAGCTATCTGACATATCATGGACTGTAGTAAATGTGATCACTTTATAACAAAAAGTTTAGAGTTGAGTTCGAATATATGTTTCCTCCACCTGTCTTTCCCTTGTTTAAAGTTGATACCTTTAAATGATCCTTTGAGGATATTCCTTTTTCAAAAAATTTCCCTCGGTCCCTCAAAATCGGTTGACTGAGTTTAAATTTTGTAGCTTCAGCAATTTCGTAGCGTGCTACGAAGCTATTGTGCATTAGACATCATCTTCAGCAGTTTCGTAGCGTTCTATGAAACTATTATGCATTAGACATCATCTTTAGCATTTTCGTAGCGCTACGAAACTGCTGTGTAATTCCAAAAACACAGTTTCAAACCAAAATTTTGCTATTTTGAGCCTCTTGATATGTAAACATTCTTTTTAACTGTCCCAAAGCTTTTCAAAACTGAGTGGAGATGTATCATTCTTCAAGAAAGAATGCAACAAAGAAAATCATCAAAATTTGAGACATTACCTGACTTGATGTGTGACTTTCTTAAGGCAATTTTTTTCTGCTGGCTTAGATGCATCTTTAAATCCTCAATTTTCCTCTTCATGACTCTGGTCCCAGCTCTTAGTTGCATATTGATCATTCTAATGAATTTTTCCTCCTTAATTGTAGGGACTGTCTAGGTATAGAATTGGGCATTACAGTCAACCACCTCGGGTATTGAAGATGTTTTGTCTTCCCACAAGGCCTTCATTCTGTTAAAATTAGCTTGATGGATGGCATGTTTCCTTGAAGCTTTCTTCAATTTAGAAATTTCCAAGTTTGCTAATTTCAACTTCCTCTTTAACTCTTCCACACTATGTTCATCTTGAGGGATAATTGTCTTACTTTTACCTTTCTGATGCAACTGAGATGATATGTTTGGTAAAGTTACAAGTGCTTCATGACACTGTTTTATCCCCTCTGTTTCACTTGCCTCTAGCAATGTCTCTTGAATCCGTTTTGAATGCCTGGTCACAGGTCTTCTTGGTTTGAAGACAAACTTAGCAACCAGATCATCAAACTTGAGCTTCTTCGAGGCTTTAATTCTTTTAGTCTTATCCTTTCCTGCTTTTATCAGATCTGCCTGGACCAATGGTGATTCTTAAATATCAATTTCCTGCAATAGGTCATCAAGACTTCCCTTTGAAACTGGGTTGTCTTCAGTCACCACTGCTTTTCCTTTTTCCTTAGCTAATTGGCCTCTTGTCATTCTTCTCTGGACTACTTCACGTGTGGATGATTCATGTGCACCCTCTCTGATTTGAGTTTTCTCTTTCTGGGGTTATTGGGGTGTATCTTGGATTATCAGTGGCTTGGTGGGTTTCCTTACTTGTTTCCTAGCCTTCACCTTTACAAACCTCATGGATCTTGTTTCTGCCTGATGATCAGTTGTTGCTGGAAAATCTTTTGCAGTTTGAGGACTAAGACCAGTCTCATTCTTGAAACCAGACATGAAGATGAACGTGGGCGAGTCTCTACATACCGTCTAGAGTTCATGTAGAACAATAAACTTAACCAAACCATGGTGGAACAATGAAGTCTCACAGGCTTCTTTCCTTAGCTGCACCCTTGTCACACATTTTGCTTAGGCTATGAAATAAGTAGAAAGGTAAATCAATAGATGTCTTTCCTATGAAATGAAACATAAGTTTAAAATGATATGAATACACCTTATTATATCTCCCTTCACAGGTAAGATACCTCTATATGCAGGTAAGAAAATTGGCATACGAATCCTTGACATAACTTCTAGGAACAGACTTGTTTAAATCTGAGTTAATGAACTCCTGCTTCAGAAATTCTTTGCATGGGGTCATATCAAATTTGAAATTCTTAAACCAACATTCTTGCCCCCTTGGAATCTCCATAAATGTGGATATTACGTCTGGTGAGACCTGCAGTTCAAGCATACCAACCTTTGAGTTCAGTCCTGTGAAATTCAAGGCAAATTCCTTGGTGACTTGTGCATGACATCCCTGGAGTTTCTTACAAAAATTCCAACATCCAGCTTGCTTGAATGCATGCTCAACTTCTCTATTCTAAAAGGTTATGTCTAAACCTTCAGGTTCGCTCCTAAAAAACCTACCTGACCTGTGATCCTTTCTTTCTGCAGACCCCTCCATGAAACTCCAGCGGAATGATATTTTTGATGACTCGGACTGTCTCAATCTTTGATCTCTGCCTCGCTTGATCTCTGCCTCGCTTGATAGTTGCCTCGCTTGGTGTTTAATGAATTCAAATTGGCTTCGTGTTCAATGAATTCAAATTGAAAGCTTGCTGACTTGTTTCTCATGCAACGAATATAATCATCATTATGACTGTGAATACCTGGCTCTTCTTGAAACTTGCAATATGAGTGTACCAAGGTACCTAACAACTCAAATGATGGAGATAAGCGGTTGGACATGATAGGTGAAGTGTATAAGCTGACAGTGGATGATGTAAACATAACTGAACTTGACAGATATGACAGCTAAGAAATATTTGTTATGGATTGCACGAATCTTCGATTTCGTAGCGTAGCCAGTGTAAAATCTAGGTTTTGCGCTGCGAAATCACCTAAAGTATGTTGCTGTTGAGTTGTGTTATATTCTTTCCACATAGTTAATAGGGGGTTTGAGGGGTACCCATAACCCCACTTTATGGGGTCCGGGGCA
>APFE030490108.1:80706-98482 GCA_000404065.3 Pinus taeda
CAGTGAAGCGGGTTTTCAGGTATTTGCGTGGCACTAGTGATTATGGTTTGTGCTACCAAGGAAGACTAGGATTGGACAGAGTGTTGGATATCCATGGCTTTGTTGATGCAGACTGGGCTGGAGATCGGGATCAGCGAAGATCTACAAGTGGGTATGTGTTTAACCTATTTGGAGGTGCAGTCAGTTGGATGAGTAAGAAACAATCTGCAGTGGCACTATCAACTACAAAGGCAGAATACATGGCAGCCACTCATGCAAGCAAGGAAGCAGCTTGGTTGCAGAGATTGTGTTCAAGTACGGGGTTAGTACAGGGAGCTATAAGGATAGACTGTGACAGCCAAAGCACAATTTTCTTGGCAAAGAACCCTGTTTATCATTCAAAGACAAAGCACATTGATGTTCAGTATCACTTTGTGAGGGATATGATAGAAGACAAAAAGGTATTGCTGGTAAAGGTGGACACTTTGAAGAATGTTGCAGATGCATTGACAAAATCTATGAGCTCTGAGAAGTTCTCTTGGTGTAGAGAAATAATGGGCGTTTCAGGGCTGGAAAAAAAAAAATGACTAAGCTCTCATGTGGCCCCCTGTGGAAAGAAAACAACAAGTGGGAGATTGTTGGGTTGTGTTATATTCTTTCCACATAGTTAACAGGGGGTTTGAGGGGTACCCGTAACCCCACTTTATGGGGTCCGGGGCAGCGCCCCCGAAAATTTTGGTTTTGTACCCTATGTTAGGTTGGGCGGACCCACCTATAGTTTTGTGCATGATTTTCGCACATGTTTTTTGGACGAGATGGTTTTCGGTCCATGGTATTGGACGTGATGGTTTTCGGTCCATGGTATTGGATGCTTCGGCATGTATAAATATGTATTGTAACATAGAAAGGAATATAATGAAAAATCAAGCTGGTAGTCCCAGTTTTGGGATCCAAGGGAAAATCTCTGTGCATATGTGTTTTTATGTGTTATGCTCTTGCATTGTTTATTTTTCTGTGATTTAGAATTCGTATGCAGGTAATTTCTGTACGAGGTTAAAACCTACAGTTGCACTGCGAAAACACCTAAAGTATTTATGCGCTACAAAATCACCCAAAGTATGTAACACATAATAATCTTTGAACAAAGCTAACACATGCATATTGTGTGAGTTATGAGACTAGTGATGAATGAGAATGGATAGTTGACCTTTTGAGCATACCACTAAGACTCCTAAGACTTAGACTCTAAGGCAAACAAAAATTAAACCTAGATTAGCACTGAACCTTTACCATCAAACTGATATAAACAATTTTGGAAATTGCTTCTTAAGTGATAACAGAACCTATGGAATGGACCCAACCATACTGGAGCACCTAGTTGTGCCATGCATTGGAATGCTATAATGTAACCGCTAAGGAGGAAGAATAAGACCCAAGGAACATCAATACTCTGAAGATAGAAGGGCATCAGGAAGTCAAAGGCCCACAAATAGAAAACTTGGGCATCTCCACACCTTTGAAGACAAAGCAAGTAAACATTGGCACTAAAGAAGAACCAAAGTTTGTGAAAATTGGAGATTATTGGGATGACACTACAGTAGATAAGGTTGCTAATTTACTTCGCGAATACCAGGATCCTCTCCACATTAATTTTCTAGATTTAAAGGACATAATCGACGTTTTGGGTGTTATGAAGATCACATTGAAGTCGGATTCAAAGCCTATTAAGCAAAAGCCTTATTGCCTTAATCCTAACTATAAAGAAAAGGTGCACCAAGAGTTGGATAAGATGTTGGAAGCAGGCATCATAGAACTTGTTGAAGAATCCGATTGGGTGAGCCTAATGGTGGTCCAAGAAAAGAAACAAAAAGGTGAAATAACAATATGCTTAGATCTGCCAAAGCTTAATGATGCATGTCTTCACGATCCATTCCCAACATCGTTTACCCATTAAGTGTTAGACAATGTTGGAGGGACAGAGGCTTATTCCTTTACTCATGAGTTCTCGGGGTATCATCAAATCAAGATCGGGCCAAAAGATAGGAGTAAAATGACCTTCAGGATGGAGTGGGGTTGTTTTCAATACACTTTGATGCCCTTTCGACTAAAGAATGTGCCTGCGATATTTTCCCACGTGGTCATAGCAGTGTTCGAGTTCATTCACAAGTTTTTGGATGTATGCTTTGATGATTGGATGGTGTTTAGATTAGTGAAGCACCATGTAGCAAGTCTGCACCTGATGTTGGATACATGTAGCAGATACCAAATCACGTTGAATTTGAAAAAATGTATATTTTGTCTTCCTTTTTAGATCTTGCTAGGTCATGTTGTGTGAAAGCAAGGATTGATGATGGACCTTGCAAATATTGCAGTAATTGTGAACTTGGAGGCCCTTAAGAATGTCAAGAAGTTGCACACAACACTGGAACATATGGGATATTATAGAAAAATTATCAAAGCTTATGCTCAAATTACTTCGCCCATGGAGAAACTGCTAAAGAAGGATGCAACATTTTGTTGGGATGAATATGTCAGTGAATCTTAGATGTGTTGAAGGAAAAGATGGTAACTGCGTCAATCTTAGTATTTCCTGATTGGAAAAAGGAGTTTCATGTACATGTGGATGCCTCTTGCATTGCGTTGGGTGTAGTATTAACAGAGGTCGGTGAAGGAGAAATAGACCATCATATAGCCTTCGCAAGTAGGAATTTACAGAAGGCCAAGAAAAATTACTCAACAACTGAGCACGAAGGGCTACCCATGGTCTATGCACTGCAAAAATTTAGGAATTATTTGTTAGGAGGGAATTTCAAGATGTATACCGATCATTCTGCCTTAAAGTACCTGGTCAACAAGCCTGTGTTGTGGGGAAGATCTGCAGATGGTTGCTATTATTTTAGGAGTATGACTTTGAAGTCATTTTGAAGCCGAGTAGGTTAAATGTTGGACCTGACCGTCTGTCGTGAATTGAAACAGGAGAAGAACCTAATAATTTGGAGGAAGGGTTTCCATATGCACAACTCTTTGTAGTGTGCGTAGAGGATGACCATTTTGCAGACATTATTGAATTCTTGACTACGTGGATGGCACCAGAAGGATATACAAGTCAACAGAAGAAGGAATTAGTAGTGCACACGGTTGATTTTTTAGTTATTGCAGAACATTTGTAGAAAATGGATGCAGATGAAATATTGCAAAGATATGTGTCGGACTTTGAGTGGGACAACATTCTCGTTAAAGCTCATGGGGAGGTTGCAGGAGGACATTATGTAGGCAAGGCAACTGCGCAGAATATTTTGCGCATGGTTCTATGGTGGCCAACATTGCATAAAGATTCCAAGGCATATTGTAAGGCATGCGATGCATGTCAAAGAAATGACAGATTGTTGCAAAGAGATGAGCTACCACTACACCCTCAGGTATCTTTGCAACCCTTTTAGAAGTGGGTGATTGATTTTGTGGGGCTAATTTATCCCCCTGGAAATAAAACGCGTGCGTGTTATATTATCATTATGACGAAATATCGAACCAGATGGGTGGAAGCACAGTCGGTTAAGGATTGTACAGGGGTTGTGGCAGAAAAATTCTTGTTTGAGTATGTCATAACTAGATTTGGATGCCCGAAAGTGTTTATGAGTGACAAGGGTACACACTTTCTGAATGAAATGATCAGTGCACTGGCTGAGGAATTTCAGGTCTACCATCAGAAGAGTACACCATATCACCCGTAGGCGAATGGAACTATTGAAACCTTTAACAAGATTTTGGAGAACGCAATGAAGAAGAGCTACAATGCGCAACAGAATGACTGGGATGTGCACATACCTGCAGTACTCTGGGCTTATAGGACTACTTGTAAGAAGCTGAAAGGGAAAACGTCATTCATATTAGTATATGGGGTCGAAGCCATAATGCCGATGGAATACATTGTGCCTAGTCTATGAATAACAGATTTGATGGACACAGTGGATTGCAAGGCCTTGGAGGAACGTCTCGTGCAGTTGATGGAGCTTGAAGAAGATTGATTTTTGGTAGGATTGCATCAACGAGTACAGAAGGAACATGAGAAATCATGGCATGATTTCCACATCAAGCTTCATACATTCAAGGTAAATGATCTTGTCCTGTTATATGATAGTAAATTTACTAAATTTCTGAGTAAATTCTAGATTCATTGGTTAGGGCCATATATTGTCAAAGAAATTACAGATGGAGGCACAGTTCAGCTTGCGAAGCTGAATGGGGAACCCTTCCCAAGAAGAGTGAATGGAAGTAGGTTGAAGTTGTATACAGGGGATCCTATGCAATGACTATATGGAAGTAGCATATTCATAGTGCTCCGAGCAGTTGCTAGGGAGCGTGGGACTATAAATTACAATGCCTGGTTTGAAGGACCAAGCAGTGAGCAGGTTGCACGGAGAGTGGCAAAGATGCAACAAATGAAGTTGTGCTTAGGAAGTTGCACCATAGGGAAATATATCGCGTAGCTCAATAGGCAAATGATCGTTAGAGTTACTATTCATGACTAAGCAGCTAGAAAGCAATTAAGTAAAGTGGGGTGGAGGTAATAAAGGAAAAAATATTTGAAGATCTTCCACCAAAACAACATTTATTATCAGAATTTGGGGGGAATGGTTAGATTTGAATTCAAAAACCCCTATAAATTATGCGTGTCGATCCAACAAAGAACACTTCGCACTCTAAGAATTGTTGTTGAAGTTTTGTTTATGTCGCCTATGAGTCAATCGTTCTAGGAAGAATTCCTGTCATGAGAAATTTTTTCTCCCATCGCCTGAGAGTTATTTATGGAGAGAATGATTGCCACTAACTCCCTCAAATCCCTGAGTTCGAAATTTGTTGTGTTTGATGCACCAGGGCTGGAAGTGTCTAGTGTAGAGGCTACGCCTATAGTGCCCACAGCGCTGAGATCACCTAGGCCAAAGTAGACTATGGCTAAAGAAAAGCAACTTTCTACAAAGGACAAGCAACCAGCCATGAAGGAAAAATCAAAGAAGTCAGTGTTGGTGTGTGCATCACCAAGGAAGCATACCGAAACAGAGGCAAAGCGGAAAAAAGGATAAGAAACCAAAAAGAGTAGTGGACCTGGAGGGGGAAGAATTCCAGGGAATGGAGGATATTGACGCCAAAGGGATGGAACCTATGACGAGGCTACCAAAGTATATCCCTCCGCAGAAGGGAAAAGCAAAGGTAACAAAGGACCCTAATACCAGGAAGTTTACAGTATCCATGCCCCTATTGCCTGAGCAGGTCCCCTTTGAATTTCCTCGGCTTGTGCAGATCCCGTTGTTTAAGATGGAGGATTAGGACCTTGTGGACCACACTAAGTTTCCACATTTGGAGACAGATAAATATATGAGAAAGATCTATTATGAAGAAATGGGTGTTATAACGTTGGAGCTGATGGAAATGGGTCCCTGGAGTGGAGCAGTCGGGATTGTTGAACCAACTACTTGATCCGTGTTGACTCAACTCCCATATTTAACCAAGATCTTTTTCTTTCATGATGTGATTATAATTGCATTTAAAAGAGCGTAAATGAATGCATGTGCATGTTGTAAAGAAGAAGGAACATGACAAGAGTCAACAACATAAAACACAAGATGTTGATAACAGATTTCGTCCAGGAGGGACTACGTCTTCGGGCTCTAGTGTTAAGATGGTGTAGGCCACTGCATTAAGTGCTATCAATAGTGATGATGTACATAGGTGGTGATGTTGCTATCATACAAGGAATTCCCTCACGGAGGAGTGGCTCCAAGATATTTTTTGCTATAAGAACCCTCATTCAAAAAGGACTCTTATCAGTATGACCTAAACTCATGCATGATGATAATGAGCATCCCGCAAACATGGCATAAAAGGGATCTCAATGCAAACATACATGGCGGCACATGAGTATCACATCAACATGACGACAAATGGATCTCAAATAAAACATGATGAATCATGACAACAAGTACATCCCACAAATTATTCCACATCACATCAAGCAAGAATCATGAAACAAGTAAGAAAACAAGATCCCACATCAAATATCAAACATGGATCTATGCATCACAATGCATCTCATAGCAAAAGAAGTACATGAACACACTGCATATACCTCACATCCTAGGGTCATTTGAAGAAAAGGATGTCAAACTTCTGAAGCTGGTCATACCATCAATTTCACGGCGTCGAATATCATGGAAGATTTTCTCGCACGTTGAATGTTGGCCTGCACTCCACTTTGAAAAGTGACAAAAAAATGAAATGATCAAATGGAAAATCTTAATACACCATTAGATTCGTGGTGTCAAATAGTGTAAAATCGACTGTCAAATTTCTGAATTGTGACAAAGTGAAAAACTGAGGCTTAAGGAATCTTTTAGATTCCCCCTAGATTCCTCAAAGACTCCCTCCTCCGAGTCATCCAAAGATCTACTGCTTGGATCAAAATTCTGAATGTGCCATCAGGTTCCTTATGGAATTCTAAGAAAAATGAATATGAAGTTGGTTGCATTCTGACTCTAGTGAATTTCAGCGTCCAAGGAATCTGGAAGATTCCCTCAAAGGTTCTTGAAGATTCTCCTCCGTTGGGAACTTGAAAATATGTTGCTTAAAAGGTGAATCTGACCTCACCATGATGTTCCCTGTGAAAATCTGAGAAAATTGACTACAAACTTTGTTACATTCTGATAAAAAGAAATTTTACCTCCCCAAAGAATCTTCGGGCATCAAAGAATATTCTGCCTTGAAATGCATGTCAAGGTTTTGTCTCCCCTACCTCGAAATCTGTGTTGTGCTTCTTTCTCCTGCCGCACTAAGAAAATGAAGGTTTCTATAAACTTTACTGGGCGGATATGTCAATGAAAGGTCGGTGGCCTGTTGGTTAAGGCGGATAGTTTGAGGCATGGAGGTCGAGGAATCAAATCTCGACCTCTCCCAAATTGCACACCATTTATACAAAAATGGCACAGTTTGTTTTGATAACTATGATCTTCGTTGCAATGGTTATAACCATGCATCATATTAAAGGTTCGTTGGAACTGTTGTATGTATTAAACTTTTGGTTGGTGTTTGGTTAGTGCATTGATGTTGTGTCATATGGGGCCACAACATGGGTGGGGCCAGCCCTCTCACTGGCCATGGGTTCAACTCCCACTAGCTTCACATTATTTTCAATATATATATATATATATATATATATGTTGGGTTGGGTGTGATGGGGGTGGCGAGGGTCATGGCCTGCCACCACTTCAAATATATATATTTTTTATTCTTATGTTATAAAACTCATTAGGATCTTTGTAAACTCGGAAAATTGACCGTAGGAGTGCTTTTATCCATCCAACAATTTCACCCAGAATCCGGCCCAGGTTGGTTCGAATTGGATGGCTGGGTTTCAGCAAAATTGTTCCCTCCTTAAGCCTGCCTAGTCACCCAAGTCAACCCTCAACTTTCACTACCTCTAACTTTTGCATATGAGCTCGATTTGACGAACCATTCACATTTTTGTGATCAGGACGATGAGATCTACTCTTTGATCTTGGTTCATAACATTTTGATCGCTTTGATTTTTTATCTTTTCTGAGTCCTCTAGGACTTCTTCCTGTGTCTAGCACCACCTGGATCAATCCTCCCCACTGAGGATCTTTTGGTCCTCCAAAATCATGAGAGATAATCTGCAACTTTTATGTACCTTGTCTGCATCACAAGCATCCTTAGAAGGTCTCGCTTCCATCTCGTTCACCTTTGTTCTTCTGAGCTTTAAGTGATGAGCCGACACCTACAACCTCTACAACCTGTAGTACATTTTTTTTGCAAATTACATGCTTGAATTTCATGACAAACTAATGACCCAAGCATCCCACACTTGCCATGAGTTTATAACACATACCCGGTGGTCAAGTTTACATCGAAATCGAAACAATACCCCAGCTACGAAAATAGGGCCAACATATCATTGTTGCTCCAACAAGTGATGGAAAACACATCATCACTGCAACACATGATTTACAAATATAAGGCCAAACACTATTTTTTCTTTGACAAGTGAGGAAACACAACATCACCTCCACAATTTAACATGCAACATAAAGAGGACCATACATCATTGTTGCTTAACAAGTGATGGAAAACACGTCATCACTATTACAGTTTAAAATGCAACAAATGATTTACCAAATCACAACCATGACAAGCTAACATATCTAGAAACCATTTTTTACTTATCAATGTGAACGGGTCATCTCCTTGTGGCACATTCAATGTTCGAACAACTGCTTCACCTGGTTCATGCACCGACACTTTGTCTCTAAGGCGTTGCTTTGGATGGAGCCTCCAACATTTGGCTCTTTGATGGCCACTTTTTTTGCAATGACTGCAATAGGTCTTCTTCCTCCCGATCTACTTAACATGTTTCTTTGCATGCTATTAAGAGGGTCTTTCACGCCTTATTTTTTTGTGTGCTGCTATTCTTTTCCAACGCTTAGAAAATGTATGGTTATGTAAGCCACAAAAGGTGCATGTTTTTTAATGCCTTGATTTATATCCATCATTAACAACATGATTATAATTGAAATGAATATTTGAATGTCGAGACTGGTTATACCTTCCCTTGCTACCTCTGGTGTCATTATGGTGCTAAGAGCTTGCCTCAGCTCTTTCCCTACAATGGGCACTTCCATGGGATGATGAGATGTGTTCCCATCATTCTCCTTCCTCGACGATTTCAATGATGTCTTAAAAGAATCTGACACCTTCAAGCATTCTCCCTCAATGTATCTCAAGCCTGAAAATTGAGGTCTCGGCACTGTAGAGCTGTAACAAGGGCCTTTTTCACCTCTAGTTATCTCACATTAAAAGTCAATACGGGAACGTTTTTGTTATTGTGAAGGGTATCTCAATTTGAGGCGATTTGTCAGAGTAATGCTTCGTAGTATAGATCTAAGAAATACAAGAGTAAATGGATGCTAAGCTATGCTAAATTACTTCTGCATAAAGAATTCACACATGGCAACTTTGTTAGTCAAGGGTATGGAAGCAGTAACCCATCCCTTTAGAAACTGATAAAGGAAAAGAAATTAGAGTATGGATCATGGATCTGGGAGCATAATAGCGTCTGCTGTGTCTCACGACAACCTTGATCCTCCTCCCACACAATATCAATGAATGCAAGTAAAAAGGAACAGCAAGAAAGCAGAATGGAACAGCAATTCAGAAATGGAACAACAATAAAAAGGAATAGCAGTAAAGAAACTAAGTCTCGCGAGTTCCACACTCTTAATTCTTGGCATCAACTTACATACAAATAAAGAGAAATCTTTTGTACAAGTAGACAGTTAATCAAATGGAACAGCAAATCACCATAAACAGGAAACGTCAATCATATACAAACATAATCTGAAATGATTACCAGTAGTCCATTGCTTCAACCATATGTAGCTGAAACATTCCACCTATAAAGTCTGTAACGGAAGTGAACAACTTAGAACAATGTTATGTGATCAATTCTGGAAATATGTTGTAAACTCGTTACAAATATTTACAAAAGGAAAACTATTGATAAACAAGTATGGAACAGCATGTACGTATATCAGATTATAGAAAACAGTAAACAAACCATACGAAGCCAAACTGTAATGATACAATCATCTAGTGTCCGTTGGAGCCAGGCCCTTAGCTCTCAATGGTACACCGTCGTAACTTACTTCAGATGCAAAGGGGAAATAACACCAAATATATTATATTAACGCATCAATGATAGTACAGCAAAACTAAGTCTCAAAGAGACTCGATAGTCTGAGTGTAACCGATAGTGCAGCTTATAAACAGAAAGTAAAAACACAAAATATTCCCCAACACGTCCCTTAAGTCTTCGATGCCGCCCCTTCTTATACAAGTAATGGCGGAGTTAACTAAACAACAAAATAATTGAACATAACGATCCCTCGGGATCAAAGATCCTGAGGGATCTGTTAAACTGTTAACTCCTTCCTTTTCTCTTCCTAGTCTCCCGAACTGACAGTCCTTCATCTCATGCCAGATTGATCTGCCTTAATTTATTCGCCCTGGTCTGGACTTTATTCGGAATTAGGGGGACAGCCATAATCTGCTCATGGGACTCTTGTTTAGCACCGTGCCTTCTTACTTTTGTCCTTTCCTGCATGAAAGAAGATACTTTCAGTGATTGGATCATTTATATTCATTCTCATTGCATTCTCCCTATTGTATAATAAAGAAAGGATTACAACTATTGCTTGAAACACCACTAAGTTATGCGTTAGAACATACCTTTCCAATGCTCTACACACCCCCCGACTTACTCTATTTCATGGCCTCATGAAAACGTTATAATTAACATGGAGAGCTGTAAGAGAATAGGCGGGAGAGGGCACTTCGTGAGGAGGCCTGCAACCATGGTGAGCAACCAAATCATCAAAGAATTGGTTCAATTGATCTACAGGCATATCGTACAAGGCCTGGTACCCGGGTGCAGGGTGCCAAATAATTGGGCTACGGAACCGGTATCCTAACCAAGACGGCCCAGCACGCAGGATGTGCTGGCCGTAAAGGGCCAACCGTTCAGCAGCCAGCTCAAAATTCTCGTACTTGAATGGCTCCCTGAGCTGGATGTTTGGGGTAGAAATCCGATAGTGGAATTTAGCAGACTCCAGGGCAGAATCCTTAATAGCCAGAAAGTATTCCAAGCTATTTCAGATCAAACCCTCATGCATGGGCCCTAGCAGTTCCATGACACCTGGGGTTCTCATAAGGCGTTTGTGTGATTGCCATAGTTGAACGAGGTCTCTAGGCTCGGCCCTGACCCATAGATCTAGGCTATTCTCCTGCCTCTGGAAGGCATTGTAGGCCTTGAGCCACTTCAACTGGTTGACCCCGAATGAAACAAAGGCTTGTAGCTGTACATCTCCCACAAAAGGGCCAGGGTTTAAATCAGTTTCCTGCTCCAGCACCATATTGTGCAGATAAAACTCACATAGGGACCGTTGGACCTTAACCCCATAATGTTTACAACAATCAATAAAATCGTTAATAGTATTAATCTGAATGGGGGCACCTGCCCTGACGGCTTTTATCTTCAGTCTTAGGTATCTTTCAAGGAGAAATAAAGCATAATTCTTTGCAGGGGCTCTGCAAGTCAAAACGTCATCATACAGTGAACATACAGTGTCCAATTGTTTAATAACAGTGTCTAGTCGACGTGTTACCTTGGCAACCTTCTCCTGTTCCTTCTACCATCCTTCAAAGGCCTGACTTTCTGATTGACTCATGTTTCGTAGTTGCTGCTGCAGTTCTTCATGTTTTTCCTGGGGGATCATTTGTTCCCTTAACTACTCAAATTCCTGCTGCAGCTCCTCGTATTTTTCCCGAGGGATCCTTTGTTCCCTTAGCTTGTCAGCCTCTTGTCGGGCCTGCTTCATCTCGTGGTGCAAGGCCTTAGTTTTTGGATCCATTCCCGATGATTTCTCAGAGGCAGGGAGTCTCACCTGGACCTTCCTGTTTCGCTGCCTGGTTGCCTCAGTTTGGGCTGCTTTGCTTTCCCTTTCTTTCTTAACATGAATAAAGGGGTATGATGGCCCCTTTGTAAATGGAATGTCGCCTTGCGGTTCGGTCTTGATTGGAACGGCATCTGGTCCCACTGGGCTATTTAGAACAGCAGGCTGTTCCTCATCATTAATAGGGGCGGAATTCTGCTATTCCATACCAGATGGAACGGCATTTTGTCCTTCAGTGCTGGCTGGAACGGTCGTAGGTCTATCGGCGGAGTATTGACCTCCAAGGTGCCTATGAGCCCCTTGCCTTCTCATCTAATGGCACCCTACCACATTTATTCTTCTTTTTCTTCTTATCATCCCCCTTATTCTCAGACTGGCTTTCAAACTTCGAATTTTCTGCCGAAGCTGGGCTATAATATTCAGCAGCCTCTGCTGTTTCTTTCTCAATTTCTTAATTTCCCTTGCCTCAGCTGTGGGCACATGAGCGGCCCTCAGTTCTGCTCCTCTGTCACCGAGGGTTTCCTCTGGTATTATGGGAACAGACTGTTCCCGACAAACATTTTCATTCTCTGCGACATCAGCAGGTGGGTTTTCTCACGGTGTCTTGGGAACGGTTTGTTCCTGGTCGGTATTTACATTTTCCTTCTCAACAACAGCGGGATTTTCTCCTCCTGCCGTTTCTTCATGCAATTCTTCATGCGCTCCTCCCTCGAAGGGTCCTTCAGGAGGGTCTGCTGGACTGGAAGGTGAAGCAAAATCTCCCAGGCTGGCCAAGATGGTGGCCAGCTCTTCTTCTCCCATGGGAACTTGTGGAGGGTTGTCCCCTAATTGTCCCATCTCCTCCTCCTGAATTGGCTGTTCTGTGGCTGTCTCCGGATGGCTGGCCTCGGCCTCTGAGTCAGAATGTTCATTCCCTTGGTCCTGAATTGGCTGCTCAGTGGCTGTCTCCGGATGGCTGGCCTCGGCCTCTGAGTCAGAATGTTCATTCCCTTGGTCCTGAATTGGCTGCTCAGTGGCCCCCTCCGGATAGCTGGCTTCTTCCTCAGAGTCAGAACGTTCATTTCCTTCCTTGGCTTCTGCTCTGTTCTCAATTTGTTCTTCATTTTCCCCTGAGAGTTCCTGTTCTGGTACTGGTGGTTCCTCTGTTATTTCGATTGGCTGGTCGATGCTTAGCTAGATTTTCTCCAGCCTGCCTCTTATCCTTGCCAACCGAGCTGACTTCCTACGCCTCTCAGGTTGTTCGGGTGTGCTGGCCACCTGTTCTTCCACCACCGCCTTTCTGTGTTTTTCAGCTTGCTCTAGGGTGCCAGAGGAATGCCTACGTTTCGAGGCAACACGTTCTCTTGTGACCTGTTCCTTATGTTTCTCTTCATGTCCCAATGCTCTAGAGGAATGTTTTCATTTGACTGATTCCGTGCGCTTCTTGGGTTGCTCGGGTGTATCCGAGGGGTGCTTAGGTTTTGGCGATTCTCTGGGCTTCTTAGGTGCTTCAGAGGTACTAGCGGGGTGCTTAACCTTTGGGGATGGCAATGCCACTCCCCCTCCTATTGCTATAATAAGCTCCCCCCAGTTACTCTGCTGCTGAGTGAGACTGTAGCTCACTATCAGGCAAATCAGCCCATGGTGGCTAACCACTGCGTCTTCATGGTGTGCCTTTTTCAGGCATTGAGAGGCATCATGCAGTAATGAATTTAACAATGCGGGGAGGTTCACAAAACATTTTCCTTTTAATACAGCAAGGAGCTTAAGGTGACGCAATCTTACCACATCTTTTCGCCCTTCGCAGGTGATGTAGCTCTGCACTACCTTTGCCAGTTCGCTCCAAGGTTCTCCTAGCGTTGCCGGTAGCACTCCTTTTCCCTTCACTGTCAGCTTCTGTCCTTCGTCTTGGAAAATTTCTATGGTCTTTTGTAGTCTTTCTTTCTTTCTCGTCCATGTTGGTCCTGAGGCTGGTAGTCCTGTTACTTCCGTGATTATTTCCTCTGTGACCATTATCTGCTTCCCACCTACTACGGAATGTTTTTCCTGCAAATTCTGCAGGAATTCCATGGCCACAGTTTCATTTGATTCATGCAGGCGGCTGAAATAAGTTAGTCACCCCGCCCTTTCTAGGATCTCCCGAGCAGCTTTGGAGACTTCTAGCTTACTGGGCTCGCTTCTGATAGCCTTGCCTCCCATGGTTCTGTTTCGGGATCTAGATGGAACAGCAATTACCAGACGCAAAGAACGTAATCACAGCAAAAACACAGAGCATGCATGAAAATAGTTTGTAAATAACAACTCTTTGCAAAAATGGCATTATCATGCCGTTAACCCATATCGTACCTTCGTACCATATCATTTCCGAATGATGAGCTAACACGTGGCCGGCGGAGTAATGAGGTCGCCCCCCCCCACGCAATATGATAGGCTGTCCCAGCCGTCAAATAGAGGAAGGGCCGCCATCCCGTCACCAAGTCATAAAGGAGCAGCATATGGAGATTTTCCATGTTTCAGATTAGACAAAGAAATACTGATATCGAGGCAAAGGGTAGATCGCGTTTTGTATAAGCCTTCGTGATGTGATGCAAGACAGGAGGATAGGACATCTGGCGCTCATATAAAGCCTGCGGTAGTCATAGTCGATACCTTTGCCATGATTGGCGGTGATAGGTATTTATCATAGCACGTATCCATCAAAGGTAAGATAAATTATTACGAGGATAGAAAGAAGTATTTTAATATGTCCTAATTGTGTGAATATTATGACTTGATAACATTAACAGAGCTCTGCTATCGACAAGTGTTACAACCTTGGCAGAGTGGGTTTATTTCACCCTGGAACCATTATCCTTTGTGTATTTTTGAAGAGCAATTCTTGTCAAAATGCAGGCCATCATGCTGGCTTGGTAACCAGATAACCATGATGCCATTCACCAGAGAGGCGCGAAACGTGGGCAGGTTGGCTCGTAATGAGACCCCCTGTTCCAAGGTTTGTTTATGTAGCGAACCTGTTGGACCATTTCCCTGGTGTGGTGGCCATTGATGGGAATGCCACTTCGCTTCCAATCTTATGATCATAGTAGGCTGGTTCTTTAATGAAACCCCCTATCCTGCATTTGATAGATAATTTTTCTTTTTATTTTGCTTTTGCTCTTTTTTTCTTTAAAACAGACTTTTGCTCTTGTGCAATTACACATAAGGGTGGTTCAGCCCTCCTTAAGAGTGGGAATGGAGGAAGAAGTCTTGTTATCCCAATAGGAGAATATAAATCTTCTGTTCTTATTTCCAAGTAATAATAGAGAAAATTGTAGGGACTCAACATGATAGAGATTTCCAATAAGGCAGAGAAGGTGAGACTATGACAGTCAGAATGATGAGTGTGTGGATCCTTCCTTTGCTGTTGCATCAATACTAGGGCTGTTAAAGATAGCGATTTATGATATGCTGATCTCGGAATATCTTGGCTTTTCTATTCATTGCATAAGTATATAGCTGCTCTTTATGACCTTGGAAAGAGAATGGACACCACATCCTTCATCTGAACGGAACGAATCAGCAAAAACACAGAAGTGCTGTTCCTTTTTGAAAAGGAACGGCAAAAACACACAAGTGCTGTTCCTTTTGAAAAGGAACGACAAAAACAAAAAGTGTTGTTCCTTTTGAAAAGGAACGGCAAAAATCAAAAAGTGTTGTTCCTTTTGAAAAGGAACGGCAAAAACACACAAGTGCTGTTCCTTTTGAAAAGGAACGATAAAAATCAAAAAGTGTTGTTCCTTTTGAAAAGGAACGGCAAAAACACACAAGTGCTATTCCTTTTGAAAAGGAACGGCAAAAATCAAAAAGTGTTGTTCCTTTTGAAAAGGAACAGCAAAAATACACAAGTGTTGTTCCTTTTGAAAAGGAACGGCAAAAATCAAAAAGTGTTGTTCCTTTTGAAAAGGAACAGCAAAGAAAACCATATATACAAAATTTACAATTTTATATACAAAATGTGGTAAGGGATGAATTTCTTACTGATCTAAAGGTGAGGAAATTTTTGATTCCTCGCCCATAATCGTAATATTAGTGTCCTGGCGTAGCTGCTGACAAAAAGATTCCCGAGTGAGAGGTTTGTGGTACAGACAAACTCGGTGGCCGTTTACCTTAAATGTATATCCAGACCCATCGATTGTGATCAGGGTAAGGGTCCCATTGTCATGGACTTTTTGAATCTCGTATGGTCCCAACCAACGAGTCTGAAGCTTCCCCGAGAAATCCTGAAATCTAGAATCATATAATAGAGCCCAGTCTCCTTCATGAAATATCTTGTCTTTGATGAGCGCATCGTGCCACTTGGCTCGCTGCTATTGAATAAGTGATGTATTTTGTAATGCAGAGAGCCTTATTTCATCTAACTCATTAATTTGCTATAATCGATTTTTCTGTGCTTCACTTAAATCCAATCCGACTTCTTGGGCAGTTCGCAGTGTTTGGATCTCGAATTCTATAGGAAAAATGGGTTGCTTTCCGAACACTAAGTGATATGGTGAATAGCCGGTGGTGCTTCTCCATGTGGTTCGATAAGCCCACAGTGCCTCGGGTAACCGGGCGGCCCAATCACGGCGATGTGAGGCAACAGTTTTTGTCAAAATGGACTCTATTACCTTATTGCTGCTCTCCACTTGCCCATTTGCCTGTGGATGGTATGGGGTAGTAATCTTATGCTGAACATGATAGTTATTGAGCGTTGCAGCTAATTTATGCCCCACAAATTGTGGGCCTCCGTCTATAATCACTTCCCTTGGAAGACCATAACGTACAAACAAATGGAGCAAGAACTGTATTACCGAATCTTCTGTAGCTCTAGGCAATGCCTCCGCTTCAACCCATTTGGTAACATATTCAGTTGCCACCAAAATATAGGTTCTTTGGTTTGATGGCGGGTTAATGGGTCCGATGAAGTCCAAAGCCCAGCGTTCGAAAGGTTCGATCACTAATTGAGGCCGCAAAGGCATTTCGTCTGCTGGACCAGGTCGTCGTGCACGGTGACAGCTATCACAGGCCTGGACAAATTTTTTCGCGTCTTTGAAAATTGTAGGCCAGTAATACCCCGTTTCTAGTACTTTATGTCTTGTTCTTTGTTCAGCGGAATGTCCTCCCATGGCCCGTCGTGGCAGGCTTTCAAGATATCAAATATTTCGTCCTCCCGAATACATCTTCTGATTTCCATATCTGCACCTGTATGAAACAAATAGCCCCCAACCCACGAAAATCGGTTGCTTTTCTGAACGATCTGCTTCCGTTGATTGGGGGTTAAATGTTTTGGAAGTTTACCTACTGCAAGATAGTTAGCAACATTCGCGTACCAGGGAGTTTGAATAGCAACAACAAATAGGTGTTCATCTGGAAATTGGTCCTCGACTGCTGTTGTTTCAATTGATTTTGGTATTCTTGAAAGAAAATAAGCTATAGGGTTCTCCTTCCCCGGTCGATCTCTGATTGTAATATCAAACTCCTGCAACAGGATCAACCACCTGGTTATTCTTCCATTTGTAACAGGTTTATTTGCTAAATACTTGATAGCAGAATGGTCTGTATATAAAATAATGGGATAGCCAGTAATATAGTGTCTAAATTTATTAACAGCGTGTATCACAGCTAAGAATTCTTTTTCGGTGACAGTGTAATTTAATTCAGCTGGGGCCAAATTTTCTCTGATGTAATAGATAGCGTATGGTCTTTTATCCTCTTCTTGGCCCAAAACTGCACCGATTGCTGTGTCTGAAGCGTCAGTTGAAATTTGGAATGGTAAATTCCAATTAGGTCCTCGGAGGACTGGAGTTGTAGATACCAACTTCTTTAGTTCTTTGAAGGCTCGATCACATTTTTCTGTCCATAAGAAGTCAACATTTCCAGTTAATGCATGTAAAGGTGCAGCAATATGTGAATAATGTTGTATGAATTGTCTATAATACCCAGAAAAACCAAGGAAACTGCGTACCTCTGTTTGATTAGTGGGGGTTGGAATAAGCAAAAGTATTTGAATTTTAGCCGGTTCTACCTGAATACCAGCTGCTGAGATATAGTGTCCCAGTATGAGCCCTTCAGTCATCATCATGTAACACTTTTTGTGACTCAAGCAAAGCTTGGTGGCGATGCAGCGTTCTAGGACTTTTTCGAGAGTATCTAGAGCTGGATCAAAGTCATCTCCATATGGTGTGAAGTCGTCCATGTAGACTTCCAATCCATCATTGATTAAATCTGCAAAGATGCTAAGAACAACCCTTTGGAATGTGGCCGGAGCATTACATAATCCA
>APFE030490116.1:0-18988 GCA_000404065.3 Pinus taeda
AAAAGGACATGACTTTAATCAAAGGAAACTCCTGCCTAGGCATTTATATGAGGCCCTTATTTGTTATCCAATCAGAACATTTCTCATACATGTATTCAATATATTTTTAATTTATCATAAAATGATCTCTTTGTATTCTACATATTTTGGATATTTAGATTGGTTGTCACACTTGGTATCAGAGCCACGTCTGATCCCAGCAATGGCCACTAGAACTTCCATCGAGAAAAAATTCTTGTTGCCCTTAGCAATACAACTGTGGACTTTTTGACCACAATTTTTCGAAGTTTCTCTGATTTTGGCCCCTGACCTTTTACAATCAAATATCTGGTTGAAGAAAAATCGGTTTGCAGAATTTACTAAAAAATAAATAAATAAATAACGAAGGAGCGCAAGAGCAAAGTGCATCAACTGTCATCATTGTACATCCATAATACCATCCCCTGTAATTGTATCAACTGCAGCTGCCCAAATCCGTTGTACTACAATTGCCACCCACATTGTATCATCACTTCCATCTCTATCATAGATCATCCGCTCTCCATAGATTTGATTATGCCACACATTTATTTAATTAAACTGACGTGCAATTATTGAGGGCTGTACAAATCAATACGAATTTCTAGCAATATAATTAAATTTCTATCGCCATACAATCTGTCGTACAAAACACGAAATCCCTACTTCGTACAGTCTCTTGTACAAAACACGAAATCCCTACTTCGTACAGTCCGTCACATACAAAATGGTTTTTTATCGCACCCTGTCATCCAGACGAATTTGCATAGGTACCCATCCAACCATCTGTACAGTCACAGTTAAGGAAATACGTGATATGTCATACCATCTGCACCATTCCATTCAGTCATAATTGAATTCCATACTATCATGTACATACATCGTAGAATTACCACTGAAATAATGTTCGTACCGTGACATTAATTAAATTACAGAATACTCATTGTTCTTACCCTATTGATACTTCCTTTTAATTCTATTCGTACATTGTGTGGAATTCATAATATTGAACAGTATTTCACTGATACCACAACCACCAACTGCTGATTTCTGTATGTAAAAGAAAGTCTGTCGTCATTTCGGAAGAATAAGGGTGCAATTCTATTTGAAGGGAACATAGATATATTAAAAGGTAAATACTAAAGTTCAAACAAAAAGGAATTATTAAATAATTCCCAAGTCCCATTCAACTAAAAGTTTAAGAGGTAAATAAAAAGGGCAATTAAAACCTCTTATTTTACTCCTTAAGTTTCAGCTCACAGGAAAGTTAAAAGTGGAATCAAGGGACGTAAATCGTGATTTTAGAAAAGAACAAAATATATATAATATATATATATATATAACAGATATAAAAGGACATCTATGAAATATTTCTAAAGTTCAATTAAAAAGAGCCTAGAGGTAATATAAAAGGTTGAAGTAAATACATAATTAGGTGTTGGAGTATTAATGATGGGGAATCCAAGACTACTTACTAATATAAATTCAGTGATCAGCAAGGCAACACCAGGGCATGGCCTTCTTGGTCTTTGATTTCCTTCAAAAAGACCCACAATTTTCTGACAACCATGTTTGAAATGCCTGTTTGACCTTTATGAAACACTTCATCAAACTGAAAAAGGTAAAATATAGAGATTCAGCTACTTTCAACAACACTAATTTGGAGCTCTCTCTAGATATAGCTTGAGAGGTCGCTTTTGACAAAGCTAACCATTGCCCTGCACTCCTTGACAAGTTGAGCAATCAAAGTCATTTGAATATATATTTGTCGGAGAGAAAGACTCAAGACGTGGACTATATATAGAATCAAAAATTTGTAGCAGAACATCTTCACCATCACCATTCTTGCAACCTTGTAAAAACAGGTTCAGACAACTTGCACCAGCAATGAAGTCCAATTTTCTCAATAGTGTCAATCAAAACTTTGTAATAACCATTGTATTCGTCTCATATAACGATCAGTATCTAACAAAAATAAGAATGGCGTCATTTGATGGAGGAGCAATGCACCATTTGGTGCAGCAGTGAGTCACTAAGGGCCTAGGCAGTGTCTATATGACAATCAGAAAGAATGAAAGCTTAGATCCCTTCAAGCCAGATTTTACATTCACTCATCACACCTCAACAAGATTCTTATCCTTTGAAAGTTAGCTAGAGCTAAACTTCTCATAATAGGGACTTTTGTATCCTCAAATTCTATCATTAATAGACCAAATATGTTGTTCCACTACAGTAAGCGAACAGCACTAAATGGAATCCCACACATATAAGTACCGCTAGAAACCCTTCTATCAACTTCTAAAAAAATTGAAAGAATAATTTTGTTTATAGAGACCAAACGCTAAATGAAAGGCCTGTGATAAATTGGATGAAGATGTGTGCATGCTTTCACCAAATTAAATTATCCAAGTACACTATTAATTAATGCTATTCCTTGATAACGTCAATATGCTTTGTTCATATCTGTTATTTCAACCACACGCAACGGTGTTTGATTTGTCCTATTTTTTTGATAAAATGACAATCATCACACTTTTGATTGTTAAAAATTCCATATAATGAGGATGTAACATTTATAACTCTAAACCAATCTATGATCTCGTCAGGGCACTAAGCTTGAATCTTTGGACAATAAAACATTCGCAGACAGATTATAATTCGTTAACTCCCAGAAAATAATCAATTCAAAACGATGCCCATTACAGTTATAGTAACAAGCATCCAGATCATGCTACATAATGATAAGAATGGAAGATAAAGACATATGTCACTAAGACAAATGCACCTGAATATGATCACCACGAGGATGTTTGCGAGCTCCCTTTTCTGGAACATTTACAACCTGCAATTGCAAATTAAGTTAAATTGCAATCCTTTACAAGTCACAATCCTTCGAAATGGCATTTCTATACCAACTGATATTTATTTCAAATATGTATTCCAATACAGACAACTCTCCACACAGAAAGTCTATTCTACAAACACCAGTGCAACATAGCAGATAGATAAAGACTGCCAAAGACTCCATCCAAAGTAGAGATGGATTAATATTTTATTAAACAGAATATGGCATACGAAGAAGCATTATCCAAGTAAGAAAATGAACTATGGTCTATCTCAATTAATCCATGATTAAAACTATGTAACTAAACATTTTGAAGGTACATCATTTGAAAAAGTCAGAACAATTTATTCAATAGTCTAGAAAAATAGATATGAACACATGAATGCTATTAAAGTTGACTTAGTAAAGACTGGAGCTTAGCTGATTCACAACAGCAAGGCAGGCTACACAACTATTAATATACAATCACATGTTTCCCAATAAGAAAAATCTATGAGGACCTACAACCTCATAATCAAAACTGAGGACTTGCCTGAAGAAAATATAGCGACCATATGAACAAGCGTATTCTTTCAAATTTCTATGTTTCCAATATTATCTTAAAAGTTTGATAGTTTAAATCCCTGTCGCAATTATTCAACTTAACTGAGCCAAAACCATTGCAAAATCACAATTATTCTAAAAAGATGTAGATTGAATTTAATAACATGAAGCCAACAAAATGAATTTTAAATTTCTGATACAATCAGTGTTACTAATTTTGTCCTGTACTAAAACTGTCTATTGAAAAAGGTACCAAGGAGGTGTTTCCTAGTGCTTTTCTACCTTAGCCTAGGGCAACATGTGAACCCCTTTTTTTAGTGTGACTTTACAGTATTCCTAATGGAAAAATTAACAGTAATACCAAACAATATGCAAGGAACAGCAAAATAGATCAAGAATCACAACCCAATGTAAAGCACCATAGACACCAGCAAAAGATTCTGAGCCATTTTATTAATACACTGGAAGAGGGTACATAAAATGAGTTGAAATGATAGAACCTGGGATTGCTATGCAAAATTTAGCCTCGGACTCCTCCCACAAAACCACAAAAACCCAGAAATAGTTTGGGCTGAATCTAAATGATGAAGAAGCCCTCCAAAGCGGGTGTAAATGGCTCTCTAGCTAGATATACGACCTACTGGAATTCTGCCCTGTATACTGCTCAGAAAATTTTTAAACCTCAGCTATGGCCTCTTGTTGGAGATAGTACCAAGGAGAAATTGTTACTAGGCATTTATCCATTTTAGCCTTGTGAACATATTAATTACTTTTGTCTTGGTGACATTTATGAGTTATATTAATATCATGGGTGGAAAACATACTTAGAAGTGTTTACCATGTACTTTTTCTAATATTAAACTTAAAGTCACTTGTACTTTATAAAATGACTTTATGTGTAAAGTACATAGTGTGTTTTTCTAATAGTAAAGTGAGTCGAAAAATGACTTTATGAGAAAAATAGAAAAAGGTACTAGGAAACGCTTAAGTGATGGGGTCAATGTGTGAGAGGGATCATTTGGGAGAGAATTGATCTCAACCACACATTTTGAGATTTGGAGATTAAATCTCAACCATTGGATCCTAGGTTTAGGGATTCAATCTTTTCCAAGGAGATAAAAAAGGAAAAAGGGATCGCATTCTTCACTTCACACTTGAGAAGACATGAAAGGAGAAATTTCATGGAGGAGAAATAGCAGCAGAGAAAGGAGGGCTCGAATTTCTAGGAGGGAGTTGTACTTGCAGCACAATTTTCAAGGAGGCATAAAAATCTAGAAGATAGGCTACACAAATTTCGAAAGTACAGTGAATTTTTGTACTTATTTTATAATTTCTTAAGTAACAAAATCCTCCAGTGAAGACCGGTTTTCCCCAAGAGGCTGTGGGTTTTTTCCAGGGTCAATTTTGTTAGAAAATGTAACTATGTTTGGTCTTCAATAATGTACTTGAGTCATTATGTAATGTACTTGTCAAAATAATAAAGAAATTAATTTTTATTACTATTGTTGTGACTTATTAGAGCATGGGTTTCATGCTTGGGTCACCTTGTTTTAGGTCAAAGTCCCCATTAAGGACTCTAGGATTTATTCTGAGTCTATAGAGTTATTGTACATTTAAGGAGACCCTTCTTGGGCTTTTGAATCATGTAAAAAGGTTAAGTATTGAGTCAAATATGAATTATATAACACACCATCTCGGCCTAAGAGAAGATCAAGTCGGCCTAAGGACCCTATTCAACCCCACAAGAAGCCTATAAAAGGAAGGTCATCGAATTCATTTGGTGCATCATTCTCTCACAAGTTCGTATTCTCTTGTAGCTGGGAAGAAGTGCGAAAATCTCTTGTTGGGCAGAAGTGCGAAGTTCTCTTGTACCTGGGAAAAGGTGTGAAATCTGTTGTCAGAAAGCTGAAGTGAATGCGAGTTTGGGGAAGTCTAAGTAGACAAGTAAAATTGAAATTTCGGTGTCTCTCTCTCTCTATTTCGTGTCCTAGATTGGACGATCAAATTCTTCCAAGTTTCATTGTTGTCGGAAGTTGCCAATTGCCGTATGTTGTTGCATAGTCGAAGTTGTTGGAAAGAGGTCGAAATTCTGAAAGGCTGACTTGGTATGGAGAGAAGGTTTGGTCTTGGTCTAGGGTGAAGAGTCTCAAAGAATACTATTGTAAAGAAGAATTATTTTGACTAGGTTTTCCCCTCGAGGGCAGTTTTGCCCTGGCATGGCCCTACATCTAGTGTCTATTGTTTTTATGTGTTGTTTCTTTTGGTAATTGCTTGGTGAACTAAAAAAAGAAGATATAAAGAATCGTAATAATAAGAAACATCACAAGTAATTATCAAGATCAAAAAAACCTTTATTGCCTTTCTGATTTTCTAACAAACTGGACCAAAAATAAGTGTCTCGTATGTGTGAATGCTCGCCAAAATTGTGTTAGTTTTCAGTTGATATGAAAGTGAAAAATAGTAAAAGTACTCTTATGAAGTAATGCATACTAAAATTTACATTAACATGATAAAACATGTGGGTTGGGCCTAAACAAACACATGCAAAATTGTAATCTGGGTTAAGGGTGCAGATCATAAATTTTCTACATCTCTCCTCCAAATACCCACAAAAACCCAGAAAAATCTTGGGTTAATTCTTGCTGACCTGGAAGCCCCCAGAAAGTGTGAATCGCCCAATTGGCTAGTTTTTTACACTACAGGGAAATCTTTGCTACATGAAACCCAAATACCTCTGAGGCTCCTACAAAATTATCCTCTAGAAATGACTCCTTCCTTCAGTCACTAACTCCCCCAATCTCTACTTCCTCCAACTCCTACACAATCATACTCCAATGGCCTCTGCGCAAAGCCAGATATAGATAAACTCAGTCCAAAATATATCCTCAATCTCTACCTTGCAAAATGCCACCAAACTCCAACTCCAATAAGGAAAAATCTCACCTGATTTTTGCCAGACCTCCAGTCCTAGAAAGTAGTGTGTTAGTCCTAGGTCCTTCATCTCGAATTCGGAAATCAACTCCCTCTTGCATTGATGAATGAGAGGGTCATCACCTATTAGAAAGAGATCATCCACATAAAGAACCAGAATGAGAGGCTTGTCATTTTCAACCTTGAAGTATAGGTTTAGGTCAGTATCGCTCCTTGTAAATCCCTGCTTCATAAGACAGCTATCAATCCTCTCATACCAAGTCCTGGGGGCTTGCTTCAACCCATAGAGAGTTTTCTTCAACCTGCATACAAGTGTCTTATGATCTTGAACTTTGAACCCCTCGAATTGTTCCACATAGACTTTCTTCTTAAGCGAACCATG
The DNA here is from genome assembly GCA_000404065.3 of Pinus taeda. NCBI lineage: Eukaryota > Viridiplantae > Streptophyta > Pinopsida > Pinales > Pinaceae > Pinus > Pinus taeda. The sequence goes on from APFE030490116.1 coordinate 6,720, forward strand.
CAAGAAGGCAGTTTTGACATCCATCAGGCTCCATCATTACGAGGCAACAAGGTCTATAATCGAACGAATGGTGGTATGTGCAAATATCTCATTGTAGTCTACTGATTCCTTTTAAGAGAAGCCTCGAGCAACAAATTTGGCCTTGAACTTTTCAGAATTCCCATCAACTCCATGTTTGATCTTGTAGAGCTAATTTGAAGTGACCACTACCTTGTCCTTGGGTCTAGGAACCACATCCCAGACATCATTCTTCATGATCGACTCATATTCCTCGTTCATCGCAACCTTCCAAACTTGGTGTTTCACGGCTTCTTTGAAAGTACATGGCTTAGACTATACAATGGTACGCGTGGCAACTAAGTGTTGAAGAATCTAGGGTAAGCATAGTTAAGATGATTCTTCGATAAATGATAACAATTTGTGAAGTGCTAATGCAATCTTTATCTTAGCTTGATGTTTACTTCATTATTAGCATGTGTAAGTTAACTTCATCAAACTGCTATCAAAACAAAAGAGACAATAACACAAATATTTGGCTTTCTGCTAGGGCCAACCCCCCCCCCCTCTTGGAGAGGAAAACCTGCACGAAAATTCTTCTTATAGAGATTCCAATTGACGAATACCAAGGCCATGACCCTTGACACAATATGCCTCTCCAAGACCAAGCCATCAATTCTCTTCCTCGAGCACTGCTAAGATCATCATCCTGCTGCTCCTTCAAAGGTCATCACCATCGTGACCATTATCACTGCTGCAACACCATGATCTTCATCACTGCTACAACCTCATTGTTGTAACATAAAGGCCTTCACAATAGTACCACCAGAATCATTTGCTAATACATCTCTTGTTGTACTGAGATCCTCTAAGACAATGATATCATTGATATATATATATATATATTATATATATATATATATATATATATATATATGATCATGATCTATAATTACTATGATTTCAATTAAGTATGGCGCAAGACTATGATCCTTGTCACTGTTCTTCGACGCATGTTGAGACTACCTTATAAAAGATCTGAATATTGTGATGACTTAGTCTCCTTCTCTATGTATGCCGAGGATCTCTTCACTGAACCCTTATTTCATTGTCATGGCAAGACTGTAATATATATATAGAAGAGACAACATTTGACATACTCTTCATTGAGCCAAGACAATAGATCTATCACTGTTGTTCAACGACTAGTCTGTTATAGGAGTGCCACCGAGATCTTGATGCCAAGTTGCTCCTTATTATGCCGAGATTGCCATGTCAAGAATGTCCAGACCCGAGATTGCCATGTCGAGAATGTCCAAACCTCATCTGAGATCTTCTATGCTTCTTCTATCTGAGTTTCTGCACCTGCAATTGAGAATATATTTAGCCCTAATACTTGCCTCATAGTTGCATCATTATTGCTCCATATATGTGAGGTCTTGACTGCACCTAAACCCCAACCAAGGTGCAGTCAAGCCCTAACTACGGCTTTGCTCCTCTGTACGTTATTTCAAAGAAATCCAAAATTTTTCCTTGATGTTTTTCACTAACTCTAGATGGGTATTTATAATGGTTATGTCCATACATTGGAGCCGATGTGTACTTATGAACCAACATGTCCTTTTTCAAGCCAACGTGACATCCATATATATATTTAATTCATTTTGGAACCGACATAAGATTTCTTTGTTGTTTTGCTTGTAGATTTCGGTGACTTTGCTTCTGAGGCATTGATCTTGGTCTTGGAGGGTTGTTGTTACACAACTTTGAAGACTTGTACATATTTGCATGAACTCATAAAGATTTTCTACACACATGACATGACTCTATGACATTTAAATAAATCCTAAAGACATTAAGAAGAAGTCTTTTACCTAGAGACACTTCTTGCTCATCAAACCCATGTAGCAAGATTACAAAAATAAATTATTTCCTTTTATTACATCAAATATAAAGATCATGTCATTATGAAGACCAAACCTAGTTACACTAAGTACCCTTGGCACCTATCTAGCGTCTTGCTTTCACGAAATGTCCCCCTCGGTGCAATATGCTTCTCAGCATCTTCAAGAGTATCATTGAGCCACAAAGGTCTTTTTCTTGAAGTAGAGGGTTCACTAGGAGGTGGATCAATGGGATTCATCAAACCTTCAACATTGAGCATCGGGTCATCAATCGGAGGTTCATCCTGCTTTCCTGCATCATCGTCATTGTCTTTCCTAGCGCTAGGAAGATCTGAGACTTTCCTAAGGGTAGAATCTTCATCGAAAGTGACATCATCACTTACTTCCAATTATCTTTGACAAAGAACATAAATTCTATATGCCTTTGAACTTTCACTTTAGCCCACGAATGTTCCTTTCTTCCCAGATGCATCTAGTTTGTTTCTTTTCTCTTTCGGGACATGAAAATATAAGAGACAACCAAAAATTCTAAAATGAGAAACATCAGCTTTCTTGCCGGTAAAAACTTCTTCGAGTGTCTTGAAGTCCAATGCTTGATGTGGGAATCTATTTTGAACATACACAGCGGTGTTGGCAACTTCTCCCACAAGAACATTGGAAGACCTTGATCATGAAGCATAGCATGGGTGGCTTCTATGATAATACGACTCTTCCTTTGGGCAACACCATTTTATTCAAGAGCATATGCAGTAGTGGTTTCCCTCTTAATGTCAACTTCTCTACAATAGTCTTTAAATTCATTTGACTCATATTCGGTCCCATTATCAGTGCTCAATATTTTGATCTTTTTCCCTGTTTGATTGTCATTCAAGACTTTGAAAGAGCGGAACCATTTGAACACTTCATCCTTCTTCTTTAAAAAATAGATCCATGTTTTGCGAGAGAAGTCATCCACAAAAATAGCATAGTACAAATATCCACCCAAAGATGTCACGGGCAACATACCTGATAGATCAGAATGGACCAATTGAAGAATATTAGTAGTTTGAGTTTCACTTGAAGGGAATGGTCCCCTTGTATGTTTTCCAGCTTCACATCCCTAACAAACACATTCATGATTGAATTCGGGCACACCTGTGACCATCTTCCTTACATCAGGTAAGGCTTTGAAATGTAGGTGAGCAAATCTTCGGTGCCACAATTCGGATTGAAGAGATGTATCACAAGTCATTCCTCTCAACAAACTTCCTCCAACCTGATAGAGACCTTCAAGCTTGAATCCAAGAGTGAATGCATCCCTTGGGTTCCTTTACCAAACACAAACCTTCCCATCAATGAATGTCACCTTAAAACCTTTATCTTCCATCGCAGAAATAGAAACCAAGTTCCTTTTCAGATCAGGTACATATAACACTTCTTGTAAATGAAGACTTTGACCTTGATTTAAGTGAAGAGTAACAATTCCAATTCCTTTCACGGGATAAGTGGCATTATCCCCAAGTATAATCTCCATATTTGTCTTCTTTTCAACCAAGTTTGAGAAGGCCTCCTTGTACCTAGTGAAGTGCCTTGAGGCACCACTCTCGATCAACCAATGGTCCTATGTATCCAAAGGAGATGCGGTGGTGAGGGCAAAAATAAGATAAAATTATTTTTGCTTTACAACATTAACTTCTTCATACCTGGAGTTTCTCACCTTCTTGGGAGGACGACCATTTCCATTTCGAGCAGTAGGAGCATTCCTCTTTCCTTTGTGATTGAACCTAATGTTCCTTTGATTGCCATTGCCTTTGTAGTTGTTGCTATTCTTATCATCAACTCTTGGAGTATCCTTCTTGTGAGGACACTCTTTAGCGAAGTGGCCAAACCCGTTACAATTGAAACATCTTCTTTTTCTTCCTTCTTTGAATCCCGACTTGAACCCTTGTCCTTGATTCCTTGGACCAGCATTGTTATTCCTCTTAGCATGAGCGGAGAAGGCGGTAGCATTGTTTCCATTTGAGGACTTGTCTCTTTCCATCACCCTTATTTCTTCTTGAGTGCATCTAGCCAATAATTCATCAAATCCCGGAATCCTATCATTGTTGAGGATGGTAGTGTTGAACACATCCCATTCTCTTGTAAGGCCTCCAAGTGCAATAGGAGTGAGCTCCCTGCCACCACAAACTTCTCCAATAGATAGGAGATCATTTTTGATTTCGATAATCCTAATGAAGTAGGACTGCATGGACTTCATCTATCCATCTTGATGTCTTTCAACTTGTTCTTGAGAAAGAGAACTTTATTTGCATTATTTACTTTGAACATCCCAACCATCCCAACCAGTTTGTCATACATCTCCTTAGATGTTTCCAAATCAGAAATATACGCAATCAAAGGCTTGTGAATAGAATCAAAAATAATTTTCTTAGCTTCAACCTCACCTTTCTTGTACATTGTTTGTGCAGCAATAGATGCATTTGAAGGAGGCCCCACTACTCTTCCTTTGACATAGTCCATGGCATCATTTTCTTCCAATGTCAAATCTAGAGTCATCTTCCATGCATGATAGTCGAATTTGTCCTTAAGCTTGTCTTCGAATTTGAAGAAAGATGTAGTCGTCATTGGGACTAGTTCCAAGTCCTTGTCCAACAGCTTCTCTTAGTGATTGCTTTGCTACACTCTTGCTTGGGTTTTTTCTTCACTTGAGCTCTTATACCATGCTACTTTTAGATAACAATGGTATGTTCATGCTTTAGCACAATTTACTTCAATGTTCCTTATCAACCCAATGACAATTTCCAATTATTTCCAGTAGCAATCACATTAACTCAAACACATTAACAGTAAACGCAGATAGAACATAAAAACATGTGCAGAAGACAAGCCAAGACAAGAGGACACAAGATTTGGTGGATGCCAAGGAAAAACCTCAATGTCGGGAAAACCCTTTAATCAAATCTTCTTATTATTATTCAATAGTTCAGCAGAGAGAGAGTACATAGATCAAATTTACTTTCCCAATACATAGTAAAAAAAGCCCTGTCAAAATCAGCAGTCAACTGCAGCCCTAACCAGAAAGTCAACACTAGTCAAATCAACAACAAAAACTCCCTCCAAGCATCTTGGTCAACAGTAGCCCAATTCGGCCTTCAAGAAAGGTCAAAGTCAACCCAAAACATTCCACCCAGCCGCAACCAAACTTCAATCAATGTTGCGGTAAAACAATCATGCCGTCAACATAGGTCAAACATCCACAAATACCTTGGTTTCTATGCAAGAGAATGCGGCCTCAAGAAATCGAAAATCTGCCCAAAAAACGCAGTCAAAGATGGTCAAACAACCCCTGGTCAATGCTGGTCTATTCTTTGAAATTTTGGCCTGTACATGTCCCTTAAATTTTCGTCCTTCTATGCCAAACGTGGGAGAGAGAGGAGTTGCCCAAGTTGTACGAACCAATCAAGAGAAGAGAGAAGAATGATGTGTGTGAGTGATGTCCAAATGAGGAGAGAGGTCGCTCCTATTTATACAATTCGTTGAAGGTGAGGAGACACATCCATTGGGCTTCTTGAGCCAACGTTTGACTGAGGCTGACCTTGACAATTTGTGCACGAGAGAGAATAAATTCAAAATTCCACTTCCGCTTGTCAGAATGAGATTATCTTTATATCAAAATTGGACCTCTCGAAAAGAGGAATCCAATGCAATAATCCTCTCCATAATATGAGTTGTCCCAAGTTGGAATTTGCCCCTAGTTTCCAATTTTAAGAATACCTCCATACACCCCTGGATATCAAGGTCTAAAACTGAGTCCATAGGCATCAATCCACATCTTGTCAGGGTTGCCATCTCCACTACCAGACCTCCATAATCTCGAATGAGTGGACCTCCGCTCCTGATCCTCTCGAAGAGGTCTAACAGGCAAACCTCCACAAGTTCTAGTGGCAGTGTCACTAAGGCGTTGTTGTTATGTGACCTTTCCGCCCCACATATCCGCAGAAAATTTTCATTCCTATCCAACACTTTGTCTGGTGGCATGTCGATGCCACCTCCTCCGATCAATCCCTGGCAAAGTATGTTGATCACCCTACAACCCCATGTCTGACCCACACGCTAACACAACTCACAGACTCTATACTCCCCCGTCGACCTAGCAAGTCACTAGTACTGCTCAGAACTCCGATGGAAACCCATGGGTGTGGGTGTTAGTTTTTGTAGCATCGGATGGTGTTCTAGTCTCAAGACTTTGTGGAGAGGTTTAAACTTAAAACACAGTTCTCCAAAATCCGGAAATCGTTTCTAAAAATTCCACCTAGATATAGCTCAATTAAATTAATTGACAATAATTAAAAATTTCGTAAGTCTAACTTATGAAAAATAGTTAAATAATAGCGATTAATTGAGAATGGTGAGAATTCTCTAAAAACTCACACGGATCGACTTGGAGATGATCTCAGCAATCGATTAAATTTTTAATCTTCGTCGTTGGAGTCCCAACTCGAAATTATAAGAAGAGGTCAATTGGTAGTTGAAGAACACACCAGTGCAGATACTCAATGATCTGGGCAGTTCGATTTTCCAGTGCAAGTATTCAGCAAGAGAAATTGAGTCAACGATTGAATAGCAGGTGGCAGAGGGGTAGCATAGCAGCATTCTGGAGGAGTTTCCAGTGCCATAGACACAGAAAGAGGAGGCCGAAATTATTCTCCAGGAGGTTGCACAGCGCCTTAATATAGGCAGTTCGATTTGGTTCAAGGGAAGGTTATTTTTAGTTCCAGAGGCCAGAAAGATCTTCCAGAGTGTCGGAGAGACATTTTCTTAGTGAACAACAAGAAAGATGGCTAGATTGGCAACAGTTTCAGGCTAAGCGCCAAAGAGTTTGTGCAAAGGTGACGCGGGGCCTCCACAGAGGGTTTGGATGGCTAGCTTTTCAGAGGCAGTGAAGATCGGGATTGCTTGGGGAGAGGGTAAAATCCCTCAATATATTTTTCCCAGTATTTCTCTTGGATAAAATCTTCAGCTTGGCGACATTTTATTGAACTCAAAAATTTTGTTGCATAATAATAATAAAAACCCTCACTGTTGCACCATTTTTCCCACATTAGGTTTCTCTAGGGACATTTGTCCAAAAATAACGATGTCATAATTGTAGTGTGTGTGGTAGAATTTCTCAGTTTTTAACATTGTTACTTCCACAGTGCTTATTTTATTTTATGAAGAAATTGCAATGTGATTAATTTGATATTAATCAGTAAATTAATAAATTGAATAATCAGTTAGGAGAATTAATTCCAGTGGTTGCATTTTAAAGAACGTTCACATGGTATCATAGCATATTTCACGGATAGGAAGCTCAAAGGCGAAAGAAGAATTTTTTGTTGTTCAGAGGGAGCAGCAGGAGGAAATTTTCAGGGGTTGTGCAGTGCCTAGCCAGGCAGTGCAAATTGCTAGGCAAGGGTTCGACTTTCCAATTACAGTGGCAAGAAAATTCAATTTGTCCAAAAAATTGATTCCAACAAGCAAAGGGAGCAATAGCACAATATTTTCGCTGGGCATATCTCTAGTCTAGGCACAGAAGGGTTTTGCAACAATTTCCTAGAGCAGAATTAGTGTCGAGCGGAAGAGAAAGTGCACACATAGAGGGAGATTTCTCTCAGAGGTTTTCTAGTCAGAAATCCAACATTTCCAGTTGCAGCAGGCAGTTTTTCTCACTCTAGAAGGGTGTGAAAATAGCAGAGCTAGTAGCCGAGCAAGTGAAAGAGGGAGAGTTCCATCCCAATTCGATGTTTTGTAGAGATGACCACAATCGGGCTTAGAGATAGAGACAAGTTGGAGAGAGCTTCCAACTTATCATCTAGAAGGCCAAGATGTCCTTCATGCTAGATGAGCAAGGCCTGCAAACCTATGCAGAAAACGTTGTGGCAGTACCTACTGATGTGGATCAGCTGAAAAAATACAGGAATGAAATGGCCAAGGCAAAGAGGATGATCCTAGATGGAGCCCAGGACCATATTGTCTCACATATACTAGCAAAGAATATGGCGAAAGAGATGTGGGATGCTCTCTCAGGGCTATATTAGAATCCTTCCGAGCAACGGATGATGTTCTTGAAGGAAAAGTTGAGGAACACTAGTATGCAAGGGTGAAGGCATAGATCCCTTTCTCCCTGGAATTAAGGATATCTGGCATCAGCTTGGAGCCATAGGAGAAGTGCCTCAAGCTACAAAACTTGTGTGTTTGGCCTTGAACAGTGTCTCAAGAATTGGGAAATCTCCATCCAAGGCATTTTGGGACGAGATACATTACCAGGATGGGACAAAAGTGTTCAGACCTGCAATAGGAAGAGAGGAGGCAGTCTCTAGTGAAGAGCTCCATTAGCAACATCATCAACAAGGGATTGAAAGGTGTGAAGGAAGAAGATAAAGTGGCTCTTGCATCAGAGGGGAAAGCAAAAGGTCCCAGTTTGGGACAAGGTTTATAGGGAGAAAAGAAGAAGAAAAAGGACTTATCTAAGATCAAGTGCTTCAAGTGTGGCGAGTTTGGCCACTATAGTACTCAGTTTCCTTAAAGGAAGAAGGACGAGATGGAGAAGCAAGATCGGGCCACAGAATCTGCAGAGATAGATAAGTTGTCCTCCAAGCTGAAGGAAGATTTCACTATGTTTGCAACTATACCTCCAGGAGTGAGGTTAGGCGATGTGGAACTTTAGTCCTAGAATTGTGGAGAGACTTGGCGGGGTCGAGTGAGGCGAGCATCCAATGGAGCTTGCATTAGATGGTGTTTCCTCATGGATCAATACCCTTGCTACAAGGGGCCACAATATTCACTAGCAGGAGGCTTAGTGCCAATTGATGCAGTCAGATTCCAAAGTGCTCGTTGCATACTAGTGATATTTAGATGCTAAGGAGCGCAAAGTAGTGTTCATAGTAGAACAAGAGGCTCAATAGCAGAGTCAACAGCAACGCAGATTTCTCAGTGGACAGTTCAACAGCTAGTAGCAGTCAGATGCTCAAACAATAGCTACAACATGGAGACAATTGATTTAGTATTTTGGATGCCTCTCAGTGGCAGTAGTTGCAGTAGTAGGAGCAACACTTGAGAGGGAGTGTTAGTTGAGTTGCAGTGCAAATGCAGAGTTGGCAACCATACAAATTGCACAGTACAAGGTCACCAGCAGCATAAATGCAGAATGGTTGAGCTACAGTTAGTGGCAGATGAATCAGAGTCGGCACAGTGGTTGGTGGACAATGGAAGGCAGATGATCTCAGCCATCAATTAAGTTTTAATCTTGGTCGTTGGAGTTCTAATTGGAGATTATAAGAAGAGGTCGATGGGTAGACAGAGAACACACCAATGTAGATACTCAGTGATGTGGGGAGTTTGTTTTTCCAGTGCTAGTAATTCAATAGTAGAAATTGAGTCAGAGATCGAGTAGCAAGTGGCAGAGGGGCGACGTAGCGGTATTATGGACGAGCTTCCAGTTCCGGAGAGTCAAAAAGAGGTCGCAAATATTCTCCATGAGGTTGCGCAGAGCCTCAAGACAGGCAATTCGATTTGGCTGAAGGGGAGGTCGTTTTCAGTTCCATAGGTTGGGAAGATCTTCTAGAGTGTCAGAAAGACATTTTCTCAATCAGGAGCAGGCAGGACAGCTTGATTAGCAGCAGTTTTGGCCTGAGCATGAGAGGGTCTGCACATAGGTGACACATGGCCTATGCAAAGGGTTTGGACAACTACCTTTTCAGATGCATTCAGGTTTCGGGATCACTTGGAGAGAGAGTAAGATCCCTCAGCATATTTTTGTCAATATCTCTCTTGTATAGAATTGCCAATTTGGCAACATTTTATTGTACTCGAAAATTTTGTTGCTACATAATAATAAAACCCCTCATTGTTGCACTAATTTTCCCACATTAGGTTTTTCCGAGGACATTTGTCCAAAAATAACAATGTCATAATTTTTGTGTGGCTAATATTTCTCAATTTCCAACATTGTTACTTCCACAACATTTATTTTATTTTGAGAAGAAATTGCAGTGTGATTAATTCGATATTAATCAATAAATTAATAAACTAAATAATCAATTAGGAGAACTAATTCTAGTTGTTGCATTTCAAGGAATTTCCACAATGGGCGCTCAGTCCTCGGATCCATCGCACAGCTACTACCGTCGTCAACTGACTCCATGATGTGATGGGGAATCCCACCTGGATCCCAACAATAGTCTGGCACTTGAGCCTTAGTGGTATAACCCACAGCCCCTGTCGAACTATGGCCATGGATATATCCCAACCACCTAATCTGCTCCATCGGGTACAATCTCAATACCTCTCACCATCCAACCCCGTGAGAGGGATCAAATGCAAAAACACCTATATACATAACAACTCGACCATGCAAGTGTTGCGCCCTGCACAACTCATGTCACCTCGTCTCATTATCCTAGTCAATGTAGGAATTTACAGGGTAAGTTCCTCAGACAGAACACCAAAAGGACACCGCTCACAAACAGATCACAGATCAATACACCAGTATTTTGACGTGGTTAAAACCCTCAGAGAGGGAAACAGTCCACGGCCTGCGCCAACGTGGCTACTACAGGCAATTTATTAATAAAAGAATGAAAATTTACATAAGCTTCTCTCATGCACGGTTAACCTACAAATGACCCTCCATGTGCTTTAAATAGAATTCATGGACCAATCGGGTGTCAAGCCACGGATCAAGTGTCGGTAATACCGAGGAGAGAATGAACCGTCGGATCACTACATATCGTGACCGTCAGATTGTAAGTTACAAAATGTACAACGGTAAAGAAACACACTTTACCTAACTCTATACCTAACTCTATACTAGACCAAGTTGGACTTAACTATTTCCTATGTGTCGGAATATCCTAACATCCCCCCTTAAGAACAACTTGGGATAGGATTGAAGGATTTACAAATATGACACAATAGGAGAAGGAAGGAGGCACTAGAGCCTATCCCCTCTTAGTGACAACTTCCTGAACTCCAAGCATATATCGAAGTTTAGTGAACTTCGCCTCTGTGAGAGCCTTTGTGAAGATGTCTGCAACCTGATCATCTGTTGAACAATATTGCACTTCAAGAACATGGTCATGAATGAGTTTTCTGATGAAGTGCATGTGTAGTTCAATGTGTTTGCTGCGCTGATGCTAGACTGGATCTTTGCATAGCTGAATGGCACTTTGATTATCACACCAAAGTGTGGTTGGATGCTGCTGCTCAAAGCCAAATTCTGATAGGATCTGACGAAGCCACAAGGCTTCCTTACTAGCTTCCACGGCACCACGATACTCTGCTTCTGCTGACGAAAAAGAAATGGCAGCCTGTTTCTTACAAGCCCATGTAATAGGTCCTGAACCAAGAGTGAAGACATAACCGGCAGTAGACTTCCGATCATCAGGGTCACCAGCCCAATCAGAATCAGTGAAACCAACTAATAGAGGAACTGCTTTGGCACTGTAATGAATCCCAAACTGTATTGTACCTCGAACATAACGAAGTATTCTTTTAGCTGCTTTCCAATGACTTTCACGGGGGTTTTGCAAAAAACGAGCAAAAAGGCCAACAGCAAGGAAAGGTCAGGACGAGTATGGGTTAAATACAAGAGTTTTCCTACAAGTTGACGGTATAAGATAGCATCAACTTCAGGAGAAGTACAAGAGACTGAAAGTTTGACTCCAGACTGAAAGGGAGAAGGAGCTGGCTTACAATCTTCCATGTGAAAATGACGAAGAATATCACAAGCATACTTGGACTGGGAAAGGGAAATACCCTCCTTGGATTGCAAGACTTGAAGACCGAGAAAATAGTGTAAGTGTCCTAAGTCTGTCATTTCAAATTTCTTTTTAAGGCTGGACTTCACATGGTTTATAAGGTTGGGATCACTACCATTAAGAATAAGATCATCAACATAAAGAACAAGGATGATAAGAGAGTTGCCCACTTTCTTGGTGTAGACAGTATTGTCAGAATAACACCTAAAAAAGCCAGATTCTAAAAGAAAGCTATCCATTTTGGCATACCAAGCCCGAGGAGCCTGATTGAGACCATAAAGAGATTTCTTAAGTCGACATACAAGGCTGGAGTCTGTTTGGATGAAGCCAATGGGTTGTTCCATATAGATTTCTTCATGCAAGTCCCCATGCAAGAAGGCAGATTTAACATCCATCTGATGGACTTCCCATTTTAAAGAGGCAGCAAGGGAAAGAACAAGGCGGATAGAGTTCATTTTGGCAACAGGGCAGAAGGTTTCAGTGTAGTCAATGCCTTCAACCTGTGAAAAATCCTTAGCAACAAGACGAGCTTTATGTTTATCAACTTTCCCATCTGGTCCATACTTGGTTCTGTAAACCCATTTACATC